>APFE030412397.1:151774-169491 GCA_000404065.3 Pinus taeda
TTGATCATGCTTAATGACATCTAATGTAATGATCTGGGTGGTTTTACATTGAAAATGAGGCAAAAGAGAGAGGTAAGTGATGAAAAACAGTAGGTAATAGTGGATGGTGAGGTGTAAGTTAGAGGCTCTACACGGACCTTTCTCTGAACCTTGTTATATCAACCATCACACTCGTCTCAAACTTATCTGTGAGTGTTGTTCATGTTATCTTACCTGTATGTTGGGACTGCCGCATCCGTGTCGACTGCTCTGCCGAAAGCTATGCATGTCCTTTGTGTTGTGTGTTCCTAGCCGATTCGGGACTGATCCCTTTCAACCTGGAACTCACTTTCACCTTCCTCTCCCTTTGATGTGTTAGAGCCTCTCATACTCATTCCTTGACTCACTACATTAGTCACACCCTTGCTACTGACAAAGTTATATTACTTGCCTCTGTGCGACATTGCGGTCAAGGCATTACCTTATGACCCACTACTGGGACTCCTACACCAAACGGTCTGCAGTCTAATTGGGACTTCTTACCAGGGAGATCCCCTTGACATGTTGGCGGGTCCACCACCATTAATGTTATCATTTCTTCCTTCTTCAGTCTTATAGTAGATCTCATTAATGATTTCATCTATATTCTGCAAATGTTCCTCTTGCATGAAGTAGACAGCTAGCTCATTGCACTCTGTATTTCTAGCTTATTGAAATTCTTCTTCTTTACATGATTTTTGGGCACATATTAGTGTTTGATTCAGTGCAGTTGTTTAAGAAGCAAAGAGAGATCTCATAGTTAGCAACCTCCTCCCAACTTCATCCTTCCATGATCATTCCTTGCTTTCACTAAGCCCCTCACCAATTTCATCATTTTTCAAGGAAACTTCTCCAAGCATGTTGAGCAAATCCAACCATCTCCCAACCTTGGTTTTGATTTATAAGTGATCCTAGGAATTTTCTCAGTCCATTCCATCCACCAATCACCTTCCCTAAGCCTTCCATCGCCTTCATCACCCATCGTTTTCCTCTCGACTGTATCCTGTAGAAATACAGGGAATCCTGTAGGTTTTTAGGACATCCTGTAGGTTTTCCTGTAGTGACCTGTTTTGGGGCCAAATTGAGGGAAAACATCTAGAAAGCCACACAAGGTCACCTAAGGTTCTCCCAAACCTTCCAACCATCCACCAGCATCCCTAAGCCACCTGCCACATCACCAAAAGAGATTAGCTTTCACACTTCTCCATAAAAAGGGAAAAAGACAAAAAGAAAAAAAACAAATTTGTTGTAGCCATTTACATGCACAGTAGTAGAATGTTGATGATTTGAATTTACATGCTTAAGATAGTTGAATTTCATCCATGTTAATCTAGCATTCTTTCTAAAACATAGTCTCTTAGCAGTTAGGTAGGAAATGGTGTGTTTTAGCATTGGATTTCGGTCTTTTTCCTTACTGTAGTAAACAAGCTTTCTCTTGGAGTAGATTTATCTTTCCCTCATCAATAATCAAGCTTCTTCTGAATCCATAGAAGTTTGGCTTGAAAAACCCTAGTGGTCTCTCGCCAGCTGAATAGTGACAAAAGGCAGAACCATCACTTTTACTTGTGTATACAGCACTGTCACCTCCAAGTTTGTACGAACCCCGGGTTGATAAAGTAAAGTTGGTAGCCCTAGGAGTTGCAGCATTCTTGCTACAATACTGGTGCTCATCAACTCAATGGAGTAACTACAGAAAAGGAATTGTGTCAAGTATACTATTAACCCTTTGTTGCACATGTTCATCAACCATGACAAAGGTACCCCCTTGGAGTCTTCTTTAAGCTCTTTTCAGACTCTCTAAATGTAAAAATATCATCGAGTTTACCCTTTTTGGACTCGTTAAACCTAACAGATTGGGGGAAAATTGGATGAAGTAGTGGTTACTATATCTATATTTGATAGAATTTTTAGCAATAGCCTATTGTCCATCCCTTGAACATGCCACTTTTCCTAGCATATTCCTCCTTTCTCAGCTCCTCTGAGAACCCTACCAACTTATGAGTCTTTCCTTGATAACTTGATGTCCTGCATCTTCATGCCCTGCTCCTCCTAGTGTTCTTGAATCTAAGTTGTCGAGTCTTATTGGGGTCATGCTTTTTATTGTTCAAGGGATTGTCTACAGTATGTTACCTTTATCAACCATTTGATCATATGTCTATTTCCATTAGTCAGTTCATCCTATTGTTCTAACCTATCTTCAAGCTCAATCATTTTGTCTTGTTTCACATCAATTGATGTAGGAATCCTTATTGCATACCTGTAGAAAATTTGTGATAGGTTAACCCGATAATGCAATATAAATCAAAGCATAATACTATAACCTGCTTCTACTATCAATTTGTGGAAGCTTAAAGATCGAGCTAAATAATATAACCAGAGAAGAAGAATCAATGGTACAATACACATGAAAATACTTTGGGGAAAGCCTCAGATAAAAATCCCACACTATTGTATTATCATACATGGTGGAAATACATAGGAATTATACAAAGCCTTGGCTCTCATAGCTAGCCAGCTCTCAGTACAATCCTCACAGATGCTCACAGGCAATCTTGGCTTCTCTCCAACCTTCCTCTCTACCCTCCAAGCTCCTATTTCCTTGTTATGTTCCTTGTGGATGATTCGCTTGTTACCAAGTGGAAAAACCAGCTTTCAAAACTGCGCAATCCTCAAGGATAAATCCTTGACTGCATGCATGAGTTTTCTCCATGAGAAAACACATGAAACTGATACATTAATCTCAACTGGGTCTTTCTCAGAATAGACATGCATGAGTTTCTGATGAGGGAATCTTCAGTTAACTGGAGTAGCACTAGTTGAGTGCATTAATGCATCAACTGACTGTTAACTCACTACTAGTTCCTCAAACAATTTGGAACTGATTTAACTTGACTTAAATCAGTAAACTAAGTAAACTAATTACAACTCAAATATAACTCAATCTTATCTCCTTAATTTAAGTGATAACTCTTGCATGACTTCAGAAAGACTTATAACTTGAATTTCTCCAACTAATTAATTTAAAATAAATTAATTAATTATTTCCAAGTAGTTGTTAAGACTAAATTCAATTTTAATTCACAATTTAATTCAAGGACAAATTAAATTGGAATTTTCTTGTTGCCATATTTCAACAACACCTATGGCATGTTCCTTCCTATTGACTTCAACACATTATCTATGAAGTGAATCAAGAAACACCATGGTACCTTGGAGCTTTCAGTCCTCAATGGCATGTTTTCATGCATTTGATTGGGGTTTTTCATTATTGGTTCCCAGTTGAACGATTCTACGAGTGTTCAACCTCAAGTCCTTTATTCACACTCGCTAGAATTTATTGCGCATCTGGGAGTCCATCATCCTTATAGATGGCCATCCTCCTGTCTAATAAAGTTTTTCATCCTTGCTCGATAATTAGACGAATTCTTGCACATTCGACATCAACTCATTTATTCACATGTGTAAAATCATGTTATTATGTGACAATGATGAAGACCTTGGGTATAGGCTTACATCACTCAGCCTTATTTCCTCACCCAAGTTGCGACTATTATTTTTTGGAGACAATTTATCAGACTAGTTACATTATGACATATTTCTGCATCGTGCTTATCAGTGGATGATCTGTCATAGATCCATCAGACATCATTCTAGTTTAATTATTGAGCTTGGGAATTTCCACCTCAAGACATGATTATTATATATTATTGACATATATGTGTTGTTTGCAAGCCTCTTTTAGTTCTGAAACTCTAAAATCACACTTTAGGGGGCATCTGTCATATTGGAAAATACCTCCTCGTTAGCTTAGAGGAGAAGAACACTTGTTGACTAGAATAAACCCTTTTTACAAGCCTATTGGTCACATTAACGCACCCTAAAATACCTACACATTGCGTGTTATCACTAGCAACCAACTAGTAACCTATGTTACCCTAGCCAGAAATGCTTTGTATCTTAATGAAGGTTGTGTTACCCAAGTTTCACAATCCCACGAACAAAAACCATGAGTTAACTCACAGAATTTTCGTTGTTTACCCAAAGTTGACTCTATAAAACTGGAAAATATCGCTTCAAATTCATCTATGAATATTTGTTATCCTAATTAAGACTACTAGACTGGGAGAAAGCAATAAAGCAAAGGAAATATCTTCCATCCTTTGGCTTTTTCCCAAAGTGAATTGGTGAAGAAACTGGTAATATACTAGAGCCTCCCATTGCCTATATATTTGAGGCTAGGCCATAGTAATCATGATCAAAATTCATGCATTGTTATGTTTTCAAGATATCATTAGAGAGAGAGGTTGAAAAGCTAGGAGTTGGAGGAGGTTATGTTGTAACCATCTATGCTTGTAATATTTCCTCACTGAATATTTAGATTTACTATCATTTCATCCATATCATTGTCTCAAGCTCATGATTTCTTATGTTTATGTTGTAATGATTTGGATTATGATTATTGTTGATGCATTTAATGGTATAATGTTGTTTACTTGCTAGTGCTTGGATTGGTGAAGTATATGTGCTCTAAATATCATGGTTTTCCATCTTGTGTGCAGGCTTTTCTCTTGGAATTGGTTGAGGAGCCTTTCTCAACCACACTGATTGTAATAGCTGAGTTGTGCATAAGGACGAGAAGGTTGTTATTCAACCATTATTTTTCAATTTCGATCTAATGCTAGTTTAATTCGATGCATATATTTTTCTTGCAGTAGATCCCTTGATCCATCTTCCTTAGGTTCTAGGAAACCTAAGAGGGTTTTCTTATTTTTCTAACTGAGCAAAAACCCCTATAGCACAAGGGCATGAGAGATGTCCAATAACTTGTCCAAGACCATGCTAGCCTCAAATCTATCCATGGGAACAGAAGTAGGAGAGTTAGTCATGGGTGAAAGCAGAAAGGAATTACGATGACCCTAATTGGCATAGAAAGAAAAACTAGAAACAACTTAAAACACCTTTACAATATTCAAAATTTGGAAGAGCGTAATATAGAGGGGAGCTTTGCAATCACACAAGCCAAACATCCAACAAATTTTTGACTCCATACTCCTTAGATTGGCTAGAAGGAGGATCAAAAGGGCCTCAATTGGAAACCGTAAAATCAAATTTACTTCCAGAGCATTCCTAATGATTGTCAAGGAGAGGCATACCAGCTTCAAGTGTGAGAGGAATAAATGGATTATACTCCATTTCCTCAAAGGGCCCAGGAGAGCATCAACTTACGATTTGAATTAATAACACAGGGACACAAATTTAATATGCTTGATCTTAATGATTTCTCGGGGATCCAAATATTAGATTTTGACCACTTTTCGAGGAAGAAGAATAATAATATCCCACATGACTGTCCATGGGAGCGCGATGGAGAACCATGTGACCTCTTGTCTTTTCTTGAGAGTTATCCATGGCTCAACTTCATATCCCTTTAAAAAAATTGAATCCCAACTTTTGAAAAATATGTTGACAATGTTCATATTAAGGTATAGGGCATAACTGCTCGCAATTATCCATTATGGTCTTTCCTCACCCAATATGAGAGCCTTTTTTTGCTGATTCATATGTTTCCCCATTTAAATGTCTAAGGATGTGATAGAATTCAATATTTTCAAATTGTGAAGTAGCATTGATTGCTCTTTGAGCCATAGGGAGAGGTGAGGAGCTAATCCAATCACTGGCTTGGACCATTTGTTTAATAACAATCATAGAGTCTCCATAGACCATGAGATTCTACATATTATTAGCTACGACTCTCTCAGTGCCCTTCCAAAGAGCAAGGAATTCAGCCACATTGTTGGTTCTAGTTCTTAATCCCCAAGCAATTTTAGACACAATTTTTTCATCGGGGCTTATGAGAACCCCTCTTGCTCCTACCTACCCTAGGTTTCCTTTGGATGCTCCATCAAGGAAGAGGGAAAATTGGGCTTTCTTCAATCTCCAATACAATAATTCCTCTTTATTGAGCTTGAGACAAGGGACTTGATTCTTTTTTGTTCTTCGCTAACTCACAAAAGAATATGAGATTTTCCTATCTACAAGGATCCAGGCTCGTTCAACATCATTCAAGTCTGCTAAATCCATGGACTAAGATAGTTTAAAAAAACAAAGAGAAAGCTTTAGAGACCACCAACATGGGAGATATTCTTTCGTTTTTGTATATTGCTTTATTGCACATAAGCCAAATAGACTAGGATATGAATTTTGGGAAGGCCATCCAACAATGGAGTGGGAGGGAGGACACTTTCTAGTTCCACAGGTAGAGTCAATCCCAATTTTCAAACATCTTGGCCCATGATTCAAGAAAGTGGTCAAGGGATATGATTGGACTGAGCGCAATTCCCCAGGAATCTAAGGAAAAGGGGTAGAGATGGAAAAGGTGGGGGGTGGATTCCTCTTAGCAAAGACACAAGGCGCATCTCGAGGGACCAATAATGTTCTGTTTTTTAATTTTTTTAGTTGTAAGGATTTTCTGATGGACCAGGGACCAACATAAGATGTTGATTTTTGAAATGAAATTGTTATTAAAAAATTTAGACCAAATTATGCTAGACAGAAGATGGGGGAGTTTCTTAATAAGGAGGGAGTATCCAAGCTTAACAGAATAAGAGAGAGTTGGGCTTAAGGTACAATATTGAAAATCCAATAAGGAAGAGGAAATGGGGGTCGTACCTTTTAATAGATCTGGAAGTTTTGACCATTGAGGGTGAAGAGGAGGGAAAGGGTTCCATCAGCTGAAATCATCTCAGGGAGATATGTTGATCAACTTTTAAAATCCGTTCTCTTTTAACCAAACAACTAAGCCTTTATAATCCTTGTGATCACCCAACGCACCAAATTTAGATAAATTGTCCTTCCAAAGTTTGATGCAAGCTCCATTTCCATATCTCCATCTAAGATGGTTTACAATTAAGGGGAAAACTTCCTTACACAACTTCTAGATTTGGGATCCTGGGGAAGTCTATTGAACCTCCTCTTCTCTTAGAATTTGACTCTTCCTAAAATATTTGCAAATGAAATTCATCTTCCACCACTCCTTTGTGTTAGATATCAGTGCCCATATTATTTTGGCACCCAATGCCAGATTCATGAATAGGGGATCTTTAACAGCTAGTCATCCATTAGCTTCGGGAAAGCGAACTATATTCCACTTGACCAAATGATTTTTGTTTTCATTTTTTTCCCCATTTCCAAATAAACTTCCTTATCATGATGCTCATTTGAGAGAGCAAAGACTTTGGGGCAAGTAAACCAGAACACAAGTATACCGGTAATGAGGAAATCATTGATTTTACCAAAGTAACTCTACCAGTGGCATTCAACTAGTTCATCCCCCATCCCAAAATAGTTTTCTTGAATTTGGTTAAAGTGTCAGCCTAACTATCACTACTCAATGGAACCACCGATATTGGGATGCCCAAATATTTGAAAATTTTCCAATCATTTTCTAGAGGGAACTTCAAAATTTTTTACATCTCCTATAAAGTAGATATAGATTAATTCAATCTAAAAAATTGGCTTTTTCTCTTGTTGACTAGACCTCCTGACAGATTCAAATAAAGATTCAAGATGTGGTTGAATCTAATGTCAACTTATCTTAATGCGCAACCCAGAAGCGGGGTGTCATCAGTAAATTGGGAATGATTGAGATATATAATGTTGGGAGCTATGCTTAAGCCTTTTAATTTTCCTTCTACCCTAGCTAGCTCCAAGCTCCTACTCAATGATTCATCCACGTGAATATACAAGAAAAGAGACAAAGGACATCCTTGTCTCAAATCCCTGGTGGCTTGGAAAAAAGGACATGGATGTCCATTAACCAAGGGGGCAATCAATCTAGGGGTTCCCTATACGAGCAACAATCCATTTGATAAAGGCTTCATGAAACCTAGTTTTTTCATGGCATCAAATAGGAAGGAATGACAAACCCTGTCAAAAGCATTCGCCATATCCAACTTTATCACCATACATCGTTCTCCACACAATTTGCTAGAGTGTATAGCTTCTTGGACCAAAATAATATTGTCCATAATTTGTTTGTGCCTCATGAACCCTCCTTGATTTTTAGAAATGATTCTAGGGAGAATATTTCTCAAACTATTGGCTATAAATTTCATCAGGATTTTGTATGATGAATTTCAAAGGGAAATTGTCTTGAATCTAGCAAAGGAGGCTAGCTTAGCTTCCTTTGGAATTAAAGCGAGGAAAGAAGAATTGTGCCTCATGAACCCTCCTTGATTTTTAGAAATGATTCTAGGGAGAATATTTCTCAAACTATTGGCTATAAATTTCATCAGGATTTTGTATGATGAATTTGAAAGGAAAATTGCCTTGAATCTAGCAAAGGAGACTAGCTTAGCTTCTGTAATAGATTTGACCCAGAAATATATGAAATGATGCCAATATACCCAATAATTGTAAATAATCACCAAAAATAACAAGATTTGAATATAGAAATGCTTCTTTACTGTTCAAACCCTTAAGGTAGCGCAACACCATACATTCACTCCTTAAGGAAGGAGAACACTCCAAAAACCATATGTTTGCCAATACAACATTCCTTGACATCTCTCAATGGTGAGTCTCTAGCCTCTATATAGGCCTCATAAATAATATACCATGGGTCATTACCATGGTTCCCTCAATACCATCTATCTAATACAATGGGCTTATAACATTATTGCTAACTACTTGTGGTCCCTTACATGATACGGATTAACCACTTTATTTATTATTATGGCCCATCCCATTATTACATTATTCCCTTGGGTACCTCCCTCTGTACCCCATACTATCCCTCCTAGGTATACTACATTCCAGCCCCCTTAAACATGTTTCGTCCCTGAAACATAAGATGAACACATATAATAAGATTTACTCAAAAGAGTAGTCCACTGGTACCATGCACATCCATTTAGCCATCCAAGAGAAGTTGAACCCCCGATCTAGCTGGTGCCTCGCTCACTTGAGATGGAAGTTGACCCTGGCGGCTCTTCTGTGTTGCTATGTTGTGGGTGGATCACCGCCCCTCTCTATTTGTCCTGCGGGGGTTGTTGTCCTCGTTGCTAATTCGTTGCCATCTTGTTATTTGTTTTCTTGTGGGGTGATGTGTGTGGTGATATGTTGAAGTTTTAACCAACGATGTATCTTTCTTTAATTCACCACTTAATGGAGCCTGATTGGTATCTGGTACATGTTGTGGTGCCTGTTGTTGTTACTTATCTTCCAACATTACTTCAACTGCGGATTCCTCATCTGACGTATCAGTACCTATAACATTTTTTGCTTCAGCCTCCTTGGACTCTACCTATTTTTCTGGTACCTGGTTTGATGTTTGTGTTTGGTTTTCAACCATTAAATGTTCATCATCTGATGTGTCAGTGTCATTAGAGCTTTGTGCTTCTGCCTCCATAGTCTTTGCTTGGGTCTTAATAGAAATATCCTGCAATGTAATTTTCTTCTTTTTATACTAGAGTTTCATGAATTTCTTCTGCACATTAATATTTCCAGTACCCACAGATTCCATCCAAGGATATCCTAAAACAACATCCATACTATCCATATCTGAAGTATAAAAATCACAATGTAGCACATACTTATCCATAGAAATCTCCAAATCTTTATAAACTTGAACATCTTCATTATCAATTTGTGTGTTTTCAATGTGTTTTGTTGGAACTTGCAAATTTTTTGCCAAATTAACATTGATAAAATTATGCTTGCAACTAGGATTTATAGACACAATGATCTTCTTCTTTTGAATCAATCCATGAACTTGTAATAAGAAGATACCAACAAAAAATAACCCTTTAGGTTTCTTGGTTTTCCTCCTTCCTGTAAAAATAAAATCTTTGCTAGATTTTTTGGTTTCCTTCTTTCTAGTGTGAGACAATTTGTCCAAAAACAGTTTTTCAATTTCGTCAGCACGACATAACTTCAGAATCTCATTGTCAATTATTTCCACCATATAGCAACCTCATCTTTCAAATAATACCCTATGGTGTCCTTCCAAAACAATGGTCTGTCATACTTCTGATTTTGTATAAATTTTTCAATAGTTGGCCCATCATTTTTTCTTGTAAAAAACTTACTGTTATAAGCCATGAAGAGGGTTTTGAAAACAAATCACTTACTTGGCGACAATTTGAAATGGCCACAATTCAGTCAATATTGCTCAAAATCCCTATTATGACCCCTTTTCAAAAATGGAACAACCATTCTGCATTATCTCATGTGATAGAAATCCCAATATAGGCACTGGAATTTCATATTCGCACTGCAACTATTCCGTCGTCACAAAAAAAAAAAAAACCTGATTTTAAATCAACAATATCTCCCTCATCCGGACCCTGATTCGACTGATATTTTTTTCGAAATTGGGTATTTTTTGCAAACAACGCAGATCTGCAATTAGATTTTGCAAATTTTACACCAGAACGTACAGATCTGATCTGCAAACTCGTCGCCCTGAAAAATGTCTATAGCCCAGATGATTTTTAAATTAACGATACCTCCCTCATTCAGACTCCGATTCGACCGATTTTTTTTTCAAATTAGGTATTTTTTCGCAAACAACCCAGATCTATAATAGGATTCTGCAAATTTTGCACCAGAACATACAGATATGATTTACAAACTCGTCGCCCCGAAAAATGTCTAGAACCCAGATGATTTTTAAATCAGCAATATCTCCCTCATTCAGACTCCAATTCGGCCGATTTTTTTTTTCAAATTGATTTTTTTTTCAAAAAACCTAGATCTGCAATTAGATTCTACAAATTTTGTACCAGAATGTACAGATCTAGTCTACAAACTCGCCGTCCCAAAAAGTTCCTGCAAAAAAATAAAAAATAAAATTCTTCGTTTTGCCCAAGAAAGTGCTATGATACCACTTGCAATAGATCTAACCTAGAAATATATGAAATGATGCCAATATACCGAATAATTATAAATAATCACAAAAAATAACAAGATCTGAATATAGAAATTCTTCTTAATTGATCAAACCCTTAAGGTAGGGCAATGCCATACATTCACTCCTTAAGGAAAGAGAACACTCCACAAACGATATGTTTGCCAATACAAAATTCCTTGACATCTCTCAATGGGGAGTCTCTAGCCTCTATATAGGCCTCATACATACAATACCATGGGTCATTACCATGGTTCCCTCAATACCATTTATCTAATACAATGGGTTTATTACATTACTACTAACTACTTGTGGTCCCTTACATGATACAGGTTAACCACTTTATTTATTACTATGACCCATCTCATTATTACATTATTCCCTTGGGTACCTCCCTCTGTACCCCATACTATCCCCCTTAGGTATACTACATGGTTCTCCACACAATTTGCTTGAGTGTATAGCTTCTTAGACCAAAATAATATTGTCCATAATTTGTTTGTGCCTCATGAACCCCCCTTGATTTTTAGAAATGATTCTAAGGAGAATATTTCTCAAACTATTGGCTATAAATTTCATCAGGATTTTTTATGATGAATTTCAAAGGGAAATTGTCTTGAATCTAGCAAAGGAGACTAGCTTAGATCCTTTGGAATTAAAGCGAGGAAAGAAGAGTTGGTGATACCTCCTAACCACCCTTTCAATCTAATAGAATTCAGCATTCAGATCAAATATTTTTTTATGGTCACTTAGAAAAATCTTAAAAAACAAATGGGGAATCCACTGAGACTAAGGGCTTTATCAGGGTCGAGAGACCAGATAACCTCAATGACCTTTTCTTCCTCAATAGACCTCATCAACTGAATATTTTTTGAATTTGAGACAATAGAAGGCGGAACATAAAGAAAAGAATTAGCCTCACTTGGATCGTTCTTCATGTTCTCCAAGTACAAGCTTTTGAAAAAGTTGTGAGCCTCCTGCTTGATCCTTCAAAGGATGTCAACTTCGCTTGGCCTTTTGGAACTATCTCCTTGACCTAATTTCTTATCTCTCTTGCCTTTGCTTGTTTATGGAAGTAGGTCGTGTTCCGATCTACCGTGTTCATCCATAGACTTATGGATTTGAGGCACCAGTACTCTTCCTCCTACCTACCAAGAATTGAAATTTGTTTGGTGATCTTTTTTTCCTCTTTGATTAATTCTTCAGTTACCTCTTCAACTTCCATCCTTGTGTGATGTGATGCAGGATGTGAGAGGAGATCCTTTTTTCTTGGCCATGGGGTTTGAGATTAGATTTCACCCACAAGCGATGATTCGGATTTAAACAGGAATGCAACAAATTATAGATATAACTATAAATATAAAGATGAAGTAGAAATAACACTTTATTTCATTAATGTCAAATACTAAAATATGCTTACAAATAGAATGGAAATAAGACTAGCTCGGGCGATGGTAGTTTATCTCTGAGAAGAGAAGTGGCGGCTACATGCCTCTGAATTGTGTTACAATGAGGCTCAAGGGCCTTTTTATTATTGAGCAATAAGAGCAAACCCTAAACAACCAAAACCCTAACCCAAGGAGATGTAATGCCAAGATTTTATGGGGCATGTTGGGGTTAGTTGGATAGCCAACTTCTCAGTGTCACGACTTGGTCATATTATCTCCGTTTGATGTGTATGATACCCCGTTAGAAAGATCTCTTTGAGGACTATGACAGAAAAGACAATTTTATAAAAATATCATTTGTGGTAGATTGCCAAAAAAATGTCATTTAGGGCCTCAAAACGGCTCCGAAAGTTTAGGACCCGAAAAACTGCTAAAAGTAGTAAATTGTGCTACAATTAAGGAAACTGAAAAACTGAAAGAAACAATGGTGGGGGTCCAAGTGGAATTGGTGGGTGGCCACCAATATCCACCTAGATCAGCACTCTCCCCTTAGGAAGCAATGGTCCCCATTGTGTTGAGTTCCTCCATGAGATGAGGAAACTTATGTTGAACTTGGTCTCAGGTAAGCCACTTGCACTGGGGAAGGAGTTGGCCTGCTTTGACAACTCGATACAGTTGGACCTTCTGCTGGTGAGTGTGCTTGATCCACGTGTCCATAATCCAATTAGTTGTGGCTTGTTCCATGCAATATGGATTTAAATTTGTAGGTGTGAGTTGTTCTGCAATGCTTGATGTGTCTAACAATGCTGGTAATGGTGTAAGTACCATATCGGAGTGGTCTGAGTTTCCGATAGGCTCCGATAAGGCATTCCTTTTGTAAATGCAACTCGACTTTGTCACCCACCTAAAACTTGTGTAGCACCCGATGCTGATCATGTCGTTGCTTGTACTTGGCATTTGATTTCTCCATAATGTCGTGGACCTGCTGGCGGGTATGTTGGATGTGCTCAATGAATTTGTTTTCCTTATCGGTTTCGAACTGGACATGAGTCGAAATTGCTTAAGTAGCTACAAATGGCATGGCCACATCAATGGGACATAGTGACTGGAATCCCAAGCCCGCCTCAAAAGCGTTGTGTTCAGTCGAGTTGGGGAAAGCCCGGTAATAATTGTGTTGGACATAGGGGAGGCTCTCATCCCATGTGCGTGGATGCTTTGAGTTGTACATGCACAAAATGTGTACGATCATCCTATTGACGACCTCTCTCTAGCCATCAGTTTGGGGATAGAAAGTTGTGGACTTCGTGAGCTTGGTGTCCAGCATCAACTAGAGGTTGGACAAAATGCACTGAGGAACCTACTATCCCGATCTGAGATGATAGACTGTGGGATCCCAAAGTGTAGCCATACTCGTTCAAAGAGGAGTTTAGCAGTGGCTTCCATTGTGATATTCTTCTTGCAAGCATCCATAATGGCCATCTTCGAGAATCTATCGACGACCACAAAAACACAATGGTTTCCATGCTTAGTAGAAGGAAGGCCCGAAATGTAATACATGGAGATGGATTCCCCAGTTCAACTAGGGGTACACAGCAGAGTATAGAGGCCTTGCTTCTTGATGGTCGGTTTGGCAATGGTGCAGGCAGTGCAGGATATGATGTACTTCCTGACATCTTGTTGAGGATTCGGCCAATAGAAATGTTTTTGCAATACTGCCACTGTTTTCTCAACCCCGAAATGCCCGACGGCCCGACTGTAGTGTGCTTCCCAAATCATCTTGGCACACTCGCTTGAAGGAACACAAAGGTGTCTCAAGTGGCATAATAGGGCATCCTGGAGGTGAAAATCTGAAACTTGTTGACCCTTTAAGAGTCTCTGGTACTTGTGGTTGAATTCTGGGTCACGTTTCTAGAGAAGTGGGCAATCAGAAGTCTCGTGCCCACAAGAGTTGAGCATGGTGGTTAACACCATGATCGGTGGTCGACTGAGGCAATCTACAACATTATTGGTGTTTCCCTTATTATACTTGATATTCAAATGGAACTGTTGCAAGTATGTGGACCACTTCCGATGGCAATCATTCTGCAACTTCCCTTTTGTTTGTATGAACTGTAGGGGTCGGTGGTCTGTGTGGATGACTGTTTCCTTCCCCAAAATGTAATGCTTCCATTGTCAGTAAGCCTGCACAATGGAATACATCTCTTTGTCATAAGTGGGATACTTTCGGACTGTGTCTGAAAATGTCTCACTGTGATATGCCACTTGATGCCCCTGTTGAGTAAGGACTGCCCCAATAGCATAGTCAGAGGCATCTGTATCGATCTCAAATGGTTGTTGCAAGTCTGGTAATGTGAGCACTGGTGCAGAGTAGAGGCGATGCTTCAACTTTAGGAATGTCTTCTGTTGAGATTCAGACCAAAAAAAAAATTCTTTTGCTCCTCCCTTGGTGACTTGACTCAAGGGCCAAGTGATATGAGAGAATTCCAATACGAACTTGTGGTAGAAATTGGCAAGACCCAGAAAGTTGTGGAGCTCTGTCAAAGTGGTTCAATTTCGTCGATTCCAAATGACTTGGATCTTGGCTGGATCCACATGCACCCCCCATTCATCAATAATGTATCCCAGATACTAAACCTGGGTCATGCCAAAAGTGCATTTCTCCAAATTGGCACATAGCTTGTGCCACAGTGTTTGGAGACCCTGTCGAATGTGGTGGAGGTGCTTTTCCCAACTCTGGATGAAAATCAAGATGTCATCCAAGTATACCATTACAAATCAGTTGATGAATGGCCGCAAGATGTCATCCATTAGCCTCATGAAGGTTGTAGGAGCATTCGTCAATCCGAAAGGCATAACCAACCATTCGAAAAGGCCCTCCTTGGCTTTGAAGGCAGTCTTCCACACATCGGAGTGTTCGATTGGTCCATGGTGATATCCTGATTTCAAGTCGATCTTGCTGAAATATTTTGCCCCCTTCAGTTGGTCCAGAAGGTCATCAATCCATGGGATCGGGTACCTATTCTGGATAGTGATCTTGTTCAGCGCCCGATAGTAAATACAGAGTCTCCAAGTCCCATCCTTCTTCTGTAACAACACAATCAGGCTCCCACAAATTGATGAACTCGGACGAATGTGACATTTCTGCAATAGCTCCTGAATTTGCCTCATGATTTCGTTGTTCTCCATAACGAAGCACCGATAGATTGGTCCATTGGGCAGTGGCGCACCTGGGGTCAGATCGATGGAGTGCTTGACCTGACAGTGCAGAGGCACCCCTGCGGAGGAGGTGAATATGTCCTCTTACTCCTCCAAGACCTTGTCTATCTATTGTTGTCGTGCGGAGGGGCCCTATATGGAGGTCGTGGCCACCGTCTTCTTCTTTCCTTGAGGGCATATCATCAGGAAAACAAATTCCCTGGTTTTGGAAATGAGCTTCCTGCATTGTTTTGCAATAACCAAAGAGATGGTGGTAGGCGGTGCTACCTCCGATATCTTGTACAACTTATTTCCCAAAGTAACAATAATAGCGCGAGGCCTTGACTCATACACAGCATGTCGCTTCCATAAGTATGGTTGGCCTAATAATACATCACAAACATCAAGAGGAGTAACATCACATAATACCTCATCCGTGAAGGGCTTGATGTTGTATGAAAGTGGCACTACTAGCTCATGCAAATATCTCGTCCTTGGCGAAGCCACCTGATGGTGTATGGTTGTGGATGTGCTATGGTCAGTAAGCCCAGCCACTTCACAACCTCTACCGAAATGAGGTTCTTTTGGCTCCCACTGTCGACAATGAATTGTAGCGGAAACCCTTTACCCACATTTGGGAGTGGAAGAGGCGCTCCTCCTCCTTTGGATCTTCAGGTTCCTCCTTCTGGATCCTCGTGGTGGCAACAATGGCATTGGGGTCTGCATCGATAATCTGCTTCCCTTTGTCATTCCTCTTGTTGGGTTCTAACTCAGAGTCATAACATGCATTTAATTCCAAAGCCTTTAGCTCAGCCACCAGTGACTGCTTGGCCCAAAACTCACTTGTGTTGTGAGTGGAGCTCTTATGGAACTCACACCACTTTCCCGTGTCCTTCTTTGGCTTCACGTTGTTTTTCTTTGCTTGCGGCTTTGGTGGGTTGTCCTGGGCCACCCCACCTTGGCTTTGTCCTTTGTTTTGTATTTTGGGGGCACCTTTCCCTTGCTTCAGATTTGTAGATCCAAAGTCTCACTTCTTCTGTTTAAACTTTTGCTCGATCTTGACGGCATATCAATATGCCATGTTGAGCGAGGAGATGTCCAGGAATTCCATTCCATCCTGGATATACCTGTGCAAGCAGCCACGATACTTGAGAACCAAATGCTTCTCAGAATCCTTGATACCCAACTTCATGCAAAGGGTATGAAAAACATTGGTAAACTTCGGCACATCTTGGTCGCTTCCTTGTCGCAGCATTGTCCACTTTATGTATTTATCCTCATAGCTCTAAACAGGGTAGTACTGCTCCTTGATGGCATCCCGAAATGAGTTCCAAGTGGGTGCAACTAAAAACAGTGAGTTCGTACTTTCATCCTTCTGCTCACAGTATGTTTCTCACTAGTCCTTGATGTTGGGGGCTGCTTTGAGAAGTGCAAAAGTGATATTTTCCCGGTTGGAAAAATCATGAACGGAAAAATATCCTTCTATCAGATTTAACCATTTATCTACAGCGTCTGCATCTATCTTACCCTCAAGTATGGGAATGTCAGTGTTAACTTATACCTTAAAGGGTGTGGCGCTTCCAGAGTAGCTATTGGAAGTAGATGCGCCGCCCTTGGGTAGCCGTTGAAGGGTCTGGGCAAAGTTGTCCATCATCGCGTTCCTTTGTTGCTCGAGGGCTTCTTCAAGCAAGATTTTGATAAGATCTCCTGCCCCCTCGTCTTTCTTTTCATCTGCCATGGGAAGCCGTCGGGATTTGCAAGGCTGGTCTTGCAAAGGTTCGACTAGTTCGAGCCCTAACTCCTTATATCCTGACCTCGTTGTGGACATGCAAAGAAAAACAGAGAAAGAGCATACCTCTCTAATGTAGGAATTTACAGGGTAAGTTCCTCAGACAGAACACCAGAAGGACACCGCTCACAAACATATCACAGATCAATACCAGTATTTTGACGTGGTTAAAACCCTCAGAGAGGGAAACAGCCCACGGCCTGCGCCAACGTGGCTACTACAGGCAATTTATTAATAAAAGAATGAAAATTTACATAAGCTTCTCTCATGCACGGTTAACCTACAAATGACCCTCCATGCGCTTTAAATAGAATTCATGGACCAATCGGGTGTCAAGCCACGGATCAAGTGTTGGTAATACCGAGGAGAGAATGAACCGTCGGATCACTACATATCGAGACCGTCGGATTGTAAGTTA
>APFE030412397.1:188898-204039 GCA_000404065.3 Pinus taeda
TAAAAAAACATTAAATTTCTTTTTTTAATTAGTATAATTGTTAATAATGTGTGTATTGAAGTCTTATTTACAGTTGTCTTTTGTCATGGTATTCAAGGTATTCAATATGTAATTATTCTCACACTTTGATTTATATGTAAATATGGATTTTTAGTAATAATTAAAATCTATGTTTTTACTATATGACAATTAACTATTTCGGTTTATATGACAATTAACTATTTCGGTTTAAGTTTGGGTTGTTTTTCTCATATATGAGAGGAGGCCCATGAATTACTACTGGCTATTTTTTTTTGCATACATTGGGGTAGGAGAAGTATTGTTTTTTGATTACAACTCAGCGTTACACTCTATGCTTGTGATGAACATACAGTGTATCGAATGTTTCACTACATATACTATGTAATTTTTTAGGAGTTGTCTATAATAGAACTTTTTGGAGATTCCGTGCCGGAATTCGGCCAAAGAAATTGAGGTTAAATCTTGATTTTTTGTACTTAAAATGGTTTTTTAACTGCATATTTGGATTCAACACCCTGAAAAACCCCTGAAACGCTTCGATTGTGCAAAAACTAGCTATCAAACTTGAGATTCCAATAAATTGTTGCCGGATTTTGACCGAAAAACCCACTGGAAAAGCTTTCAAAAAGTCGCATTATAGACAACTTGAATTTTTTATTGTTTTAATAGAAAGTTTGATTTTTTCTCCCGAAACCAGGAAAAAAAAATTGTTAATAACATAAAATTGAATTGCTATAAAAATATTTTGGAATATGGAATCTATTTTTACATTAAAAACAACACTCTATCAATTTTATAATTTAAAATGTTGAATCAATTTTTACATTTAAAACAACAATCCATCAAAAAAGAAAATCTAATTTCGATGATGTCAAATTGGAAAATCTCAAAATTGAAAAATGTTTAGTCTTTTTCGCTAAACGTGTACTATTAAATTACTATTCAAAATATTTTTTGATAGTCCAATTTCAATGATGTCAAATTGGAAAATGTTTAGTCTTCTTGGCTAAATGTGTAGTATTAAATTACTATTCAAACTAACGAAAGGGGAAATCAAACAACTTGAACTGAAAGAACGCAAAAATTATTTTGAATGGGTGGAATTACAAATATTAAATATTTTAATGAAAGGGTCAATTTTGGATGGGTGGATTACAAATATTAAATATTTTAATGAAAGGGGTTAATGAAAAGGAAAATCAAAGAACTTGAATTGAAAAAGACAAAAATGATTTTGGATGGGTGGAATTATAAATATTAAAAAAAAAATTACCATAATGAATGTATAACTCATTGAAATAATTTAGATGAGGGTCAGGATCAAATGAATTACAAATATTAAATGTTAGTATTACACAAATTAATTATAGTAAAAATGTTCAATTGTGTTGAATACAACAATATTCTCATCAATCCAAAATTTGAATTTCAACAAAAAAAATACTTAATTGAATTTAAGGATAATAAACAAGAAAATGTCAAAATCATAAAATGTTTAACCTTTTTCTTTAAATATTTCATTGAAATTAAAATTTTATTTGATAATAAATATTCACTAATATGTATTCACATGCTTTTTTAAAAATGTCCATTTACTATATTCAAGATGTTTAACCTTTATATACCTTGGAATTGTTTTCACAACATTTATATTTTTGTATAGAAATTAATCACCAGTCTAACTAATACATGAAATGATAATTTTCCTAATACTTTGTTTCGTCAATTTTGTTCAAAATCCTATAAAAAAAAAATTAATTATAACTTTAAGTTGTTTAATATGCAAAGCTCAAGTGTCTCATGGAGTTTTCACGGGGCTTCACTCAATGAACCTCTCGCATACTAAACAATACCCCTAATTTGACTACATATTGGAAAATACCTCTAAAAATCACATTATTTAACCCCCTGCCAATACAAACCGAATACACCTCAATTTAAAAAACCCCTACTTTCCCCTACTTTCACTAGATATTGTAGGTATCCATTTTTTCATTAACATTTTTCATTATGTTTGAGCTCCATTTTTATATTTGCTAATAAAATAACCCTTTACCCCCTACGCTCTATATATTATGTCATTTTTTCCTCAATATATATCCCCCAATATGATTGCATGTGGTATGATATTGCTCTCCAATGAAGCTCCCTGAGTGTTTTTAGGGTGTTGAATCCATTTATGCATTCAAAAATGCATTTTAAACAACAACAAAAAATCACAATCTTACTCAAAATTGTATTGTTGGATTCTGACCAAAAAATCATTTCATCTATTAATTAGAGAACGTCAAAATTAATAATATACATTAATTTTAAAAAGTGATCCACTACTATATATAGTTTCCAATGTACTATAATCTATATAACAATAAGAGAGTAATTATAGAAGAGTAATATACCTCTCATTAACATAATGGTTTAGTAATTGTCATATAAGTATATTGTTATTTAAAAATATTTATTACTCATCTTCAACATCTCTTAATTAAAAAAATAATTAAAAAAAAATCATTATATATTTAAAATTATATATATATATATATATATTTGTGTGGGTTGCTAAGAAGAGTCACCCCCTCCTTCATTGTGATATTGATGTTAGTTCACATGAAATGGCGTTGTGATTCTTCTCTTCATTATGAGGGTTAATGACTAGCCAATGCAGATGCCCCGAGATTAATGGCCATTAGTTGTTATGACTCACTAGGTCTATAGTTTTACAACATTAAGTAGTATTTTTGTCTTTTCATGTGAAGTATCGTCAAAGATTTGACATAGCCAACCTATTTTTAGAAGTTTCTGTTCACAAGATGCTCTAATTAATTGAAATCTTAACCAACTTCAAGATTATGACTTATATTATTGACCTGATTTTTCTCTTTAAATAAACAAATAACAATAAATTTTTGATATTATATAATCCTCATTTAATATATTGTAAAATACCTAAATCTAATTAATATAATAATAAAAATTATATATCTCATTCTTATTTTTTAACTTTTAATAAAAATTAAATTTATAATCACAAAGTATAAAGTTTAATTTTTTTATAACTGGTCATATCTCCTAAATTTATAATCACAAAGTATGAAGTTCAATTTTTTATAATTTGCCATATCTCCACCTTGTAAATACGATATCTTTATGATCAGCTATATCTACACCATGTAAATGAATTTTCCCTTAATAGATATGCATGTAAGTTTCTATTAATAAATAATAAATAAATAAGGGTTTATTCAATAAAACACAAACTTTTATGAAGTTGTTAGGGTAAAATGTTTTTTGCAATATGTTTAGTTTTATTTAGAATAAGGTTAAATGTATTAAATACATAGATTTTTTATATAATAATATATATTTTATATTAAAATTTTTTTTTGATTTTAAATAAAATAAAATATTTTTATTGGTTTAAATTTTTTTTTTTTAAATTAAAAAAAAAAAAAAACAATTAATGCTTAAAACACAAATTAGATTAGTAAAATTAAAAATGCTTCTTATATATTTAAATATAATAACAAATCAAATTTCTATTCTCTTTATATATATATATATATATTTATAATATATTAATATATATACACTTCACCATCAATTAACTACTAAATTGTATTTAAAAAATCTATAGCCCATATAATATTAAAATATATAACTTGTACACCAACTTAATTTTTTTTTAAATCTATAACCCATATAATATTAAAATATTAAAACATATAACTTGTACCACCAACTTAAGGTGGAGTCAAGAGTTGCCTTTGTATATATGCTTACGGCCCAAAACCATGTTGTATGCTTATGGTGCAAAACCATGTGCATATTCTGATAATATGAGAATATTTTAGAGCACAAATGCAGTATAAGTTCATAGCACTTGCTCTTGCTTCCTTCACAAGTTTGTTAGGCCCACCATCTCAAATACACAGTGTAAAGTGCATGAGGATATATAGAGTGAATTATCAAGTGGCATATGAATGATGTGACTATGTTTATTTGAAACTCCAACTATGCAAGTATATTGTGTGATTGGATTGTTGGCTCTTTATTCTTTTTCATAATGTTATTTTTCATGTTGTTACTCTACCTCTAGGTGCATTCTTGGGTTAAAAGAGGGTGGCCCACATTCTAACTCTACTCCTAGGGGCATTCAAGGGTCTAAAGAGGGTGGCCCACATTTTAAAAAGCCCAAAAATGTGGTATCTTGCCCTTTTGAATGCAATTAGTTTATGAGAAGTCTTTAACTTTAAGAAAGGAATATAAGGAATCTCTCTTTTAGGGATCACATAGACAAATTGGATGGTGCAACATTGATCAAACAAGAAATGGGTTACATCAACATAGGATTACTTTTTGACTTATATTAGGGTTAACCATTAATTGGACAAGTGGACAAGTCTAGTTTATGTGTTTGGTATGTCATATGTTTTCAAGAATAAGTTGCTATCACTCGTGCACAAAAGTTAGAGATGGATATGAACAAAGTTTTTATTTTTATTTTTTAATAATGGTTATTATTTTTACCATATTGATTAATAATATTAAAAAAAATAGTTTAATTAAAATTAAAATGAAGTTTAATTAGTGTATAATAAAATTTAATATAAAAAATATTAATATAATAGTAATAACTCGTAATTATTTTAATTATTATATAAATAATTATTTAATTGTTATATGATATTTTTAATATTATTAATATCAGTATAGATTTATTTTAATTTTGGATCTACGAGTTAAGATGGATCAAATCTATTAAGATGCAAACTTTTTTTTCGATGCACAAATTATGAAAGATTTTCATATCAAGAGATTTGATTCATCTTAGCTCTTGGTAGATATGGAGCGTTGACAGGGAAAAATGTATCGTTAATAGTAAGGGGGTCTCCCTAGTGTGAAGTCTCAATTAGACCTCACATAGTTTGGGATAGGAGCCCTATCCGGTATGTGGGTCTGGCTGCCACCATGGTTGTTTTCCTCTTGGATGTCAAATGAAGGGGAGTTAGCATGAAAGGAAGTGTGAAATACATGGAGAATGAGGACGAAATCAACCCACAATTGATGACTTGAAGGACAAGGTGCAATAATATAACATCAAAACAATGATAAGAAGTACACTTTAAGAGGAGTCAATGAGCTAAAACCATCGAAGGTATACACGAATAAGAAAGTACTAGAGGTTAATTATGGATTAGTTCACAATAGGTTATTAGCATAGTGTGGAATGAGAGAGCAAAGATTCAAAGTGAACACATGAGCAATAAGTTATGAATTATTTCATCGACATATGACCCGCATGAAAACACATATGCACATATGATTGGATTATCAATTATCCATTACAACCAATAGAGGAATGCACAAGAATCAATGCCAAAAGTGAAGAGCTTCTCATTGACAATGTTGCAAATCTACATGCGTCACAAGCCCATCAAAATCCAATAGTGGAATGAGGGTTGTTCATATCTTCTCCAAGACAAGCTCCTTGCCTTACCACAATTCAGCCTAATATTTACCAAGAGCTAGAGTGCTCACAACTACCTAAGTACAAACAATAATCTGAGTGCTAAAAGAACTCAAGTGCCAAAAGCCTCCTACTTAGAGGCATAAGGATACATTTATACAAATGAGTATAAATGAGAAGTAACTAATACTCATTTGTATAAATGTATAAAGGATACATTTATTACAAGTAGTTGATACTCTTATGGAGACAATCTATAAGGCTTGTAGTGTTTGGAATCTCTTCTAGTTTTTATAATTCCCAAATAGAAAGGAAGTTTGGGACCTCTTCTAATTTTTAGAGGAAGAAAAGGAGTCTCCTTAAAAGGGTGCAAAAATATATTCTCTAGAGAGAATAGGTATATCCTCTCTGGTTGAGAGGGAGTGATGTTGGACATCACATGTACATTCTCGTCTTTAGGTAATGAAGAGACAATGGTGGAGGATTGGATAAGCACATGTGGTTTCCTTGAGGATATAACATCCAAGAAAGGAAAGGGACCGACACTCTTTGAGGATGGGATAGGTATCCAAGAGAAGAGTGGTCGAAGAGGACCAATATTATTTGAGGACTCTAGATTGGAGATCCAAGATAAGAATAGTCCTAAAAGGACATACCTTGTGAACATTTGGATGGGGTATGTGCCTTGTAGAGGTAGTTTGGTATCACACATAAAGCCTCCCAGCATAATGCTCTCAAATGAAGTTGAGCTTGTCAAGTTAGGCCTCAATGACCATGTTGGTTATATTGTTTATTCTTACAGTTTGGCTTATCAATCCAACTCTTCTTATGAGAACTCTTTAGTTTGAGAATGATGTTGTATTGGTTGTACAATTATGAATACCTCCCGGGTTAAGAGGGAGTGTTGAAAATGTAACTAGTTTCAGTCTTCATAATTATTGTCGTACTCATTTCAATATGCATCCTATGTAACAAACAAGAGAAGAAAAGAAAAAAATATTATTATTAAAGCATGGGTTTCATGCTCATTATTGACGATCTTCTAGGTAAAAGCGTGTTCTTCACGCTTCTATGGTTTGTTAGGTCTTCGGATTTATTGTCATGAGTTAAAGGATTCAACATCATGTTTCTAAGACCCTTTCAGGTAAAATGTAATTGGAAAAATAATTTATTTTGAGTCTATAAATTTGTAGGAACTCCAAAAGTATAAGTCAGCCTAAAGGAGGGAATTCAACCCCTTGGAAAGTTTATATAAAGGAGCAATTGAGCCTCATTTGTCACTCACTCACCAAGAAATTTGATCTCTAAAGAAATAATTTGATCTGTAGCCAAGAAGCTAGAAAATGGAAGAGTGAAGGTCTAGAAGGCAACAAGAATTCAAGAAGGAAGAAAATCTTATGTTTTTGGGCTCCACCTCTCTCACAAGTGTGAAATATAGGGAGGTTGCAGCTTCCTAGAAAGGTCAAAATTGTAGATATGAGTTGTAGGTGTTGCATTGGGTTGCAAGAAGAGCGGGTATTCTATTTGGACCTCATTGACCTTGGGAAGACTTGTTTTTCTCAAAGGAGGATTATAAGAGGAGTTGTCGTAGGGTTTTTGGTCAGCTATTACAGGATCAAAGTTGCAAAAGAGTTGCAATATTGAAGCTGGCAGGTCGAAGATGTAGCTTTGAAGTCGGTTGTGGTGAGCACCAGTATTGCAGAAATAATGTTGCAACTCCTGGGGATTCCTACTTTACTTTTATCAACCCAGTAGTTCGTAACAAACTTGGAAGCGATGGTGATGTATGCACAAGTACTAGCTCTTACTGCAGTAACATACTTAAGCAACTATAAACAAAAACAACTATACTAACCATCAAAAGAAACCTAATCTAACAAAGTAAAATGAATCTATGCAACATAAATTAACTCATGAATTGAAGCAAAAACATATAAGTACACAGTAGGAGGTGTTGGGCAGCTTGGGTTGGGCCCTAACCCAAGAGCTTCATCCCTCTGAAAGAGATCAGTGCTAGCTCAAAAACTGTTTCATCTTCATTATCAAAAATAGCAGTTACATTACACAAACTGTTCTAAAAAAGGAACTCGAAAATGAGCTGAACACAATGTTGCACAAAAGTACGAAAATATACTAATAACTGGCTAACCTACTGAGGCTCTAAGCCTCCTTATTTATACAAATGGGGACCTCCAACAGTCCTCCTAAAATCAAGGAATTTGACTTCCTAGAACTGAAGATAAACAACAGTCCTACTTTACTTGCTTGGCTGCTCCTTGGAATCATCAATGTGGACCTTTGTGCTCCAAATTGTTGATGTAGGATTCAAGAGAAGTGGTCATAAATGAAGGAGACACCCACCCTACAAATCCTCTTCCCTGTTTTCCTCGAGTTTTGGCTGCCATTTGCTCATAAATTCCTTGACTTTGTCCAAAATTGTCCAAAAGATCTGCATAAAACATTCATTAGACTACATGGAAAAGTGACTAACCTAATTCACTCTATTAGCATAAATATATTCAAAAACATGCAACAAACTAATGAGAATGGTGGATTAAGTCAAAATAAGAGGCCGAATGAGCCCATATAATTACCCATTTTTGGGGCTCATCATCATCGCCCTGCTGAATGGGTTGCTCATCCTCTGAACAACTAATCTAACTCTTCATCCTTAATGGCTATGATAGATTCCCTGACATCCCAAGCCTATGATGTGATGTCTTCCTCTTTATCATGGAAACCTACTTTCCTATCCATTTCTTCCCATTGCTTCTGTTCTTCCTCCTCCTTTATGCCTTCCAGCAATCCTAGCAACAGTGGATGACTGAATTTAAGGCCAATCCAGTTTTCCTTCAAGCTTTGCATTGAGTGCTTATACAAGGGCACTCTCCTCATGGCTTCCCTTATTCTGTTTGGGGAGTGATACTCCCTGATCCTTAGGCTATGTGGCAATGTATTCCACCTTCTCATGCAGGCATGAATGCAGTCATCGCCAAACAATCTTTCCATATCCTCGAAATGAGCAATAGTCTGGGCTTGCTTGTCAACATAGTCAGGGACAACTTGAGGATTGACTATAAGGTGTTGGTGGGCATAGATGAGAGCCAAGGGTTCTGCTAGTTCTTCTCTAATCATCAGGGGCTCACTCAGCTCTTTTGTCATCATTTTTTGGATTTCCACTGCCCTCTTCTCTTCATGGCTCATCCAAGAAGCCATAGCCATTAGCTGCAAATCTCCTAATATAGCATTTGGATCCCATAAATTCATGTCAGTAAGTGCCATGTTGTGCAGGTAAAATTTTGCTAGCTTTGCTTTATCCTCAGCTGTACTGTGGTCACACAAATGCATAAATTGGCTACAATCCTGAAAAGGTATTGTGCCCCTCTAAGCTAGTGTTCTAATCTGAAATTGGAGCCACTGATCTTTGAGGTAAAGTGGATATGATTTGGTTGGCTGCATGCACTATAATGCCTCCATTGCCCAGCTGGCCATGTAGGCTAACTGGGCTTCCTTTTCCTGTAGTTGCCTTTTCAACATCAATACTTCATTTTCTGCCTGGGATTCCTTTTCCTGTTGCTGTTTCATCAAAGTCTCATTGTTTGTATGCGGTTCCTCTTCTTGTTGCTATCTATTTAAGATTGACAGCTCATTTCCTCCTTGAGGTTCCCTTTCTTGTAGTTTCTTTTTCAACATTTCATTTTCTTCCTATAATTGAGCTCTTCTGATGCTTTCTGTATGCTTGACCATGCTCAATTCTTTGCCCATCTCTCTCAACCTGTTCTCCGTGTTCCCAATGTCTTCTACCCCTTTTGATTTTGCAATCTGCATCCATGTATGGGTCTGGACTCTTTCCTTTTCCAGCTCGAAGAAAAGAGGCACTGCAAACTTTTGTGGGATGCACCTTCCAGAAGATTGTAGGAGCCAAAGTTTTCTAAGGTCCAAGCTCTGGTATCTCTTTTGCCTTATCTTCTTCCTGGGTCTATTCATCTACCTTCTTTCCAAGTTTTTTAGTTTCTTTGAGCTTTGCCAATGTCTCCTGTAGAGAGGTTTGTGCCTCCTGTAGGACTGCTTTAGAGTCCATTAATTTGATCCTTTCCTTCCATGTAGAGGTATTAGGACTTCCTCTCTCGTAAGTGATGGAGATTTTAGAGGGAGATTCCTCCTTTTGTTATAGTAGGTGCATCCTCAATGATGATGGGTTCTTTCGAAGGTGGCTGAGGCTTGCCCATCTTGATTCTGGTGCTTTTTCTAGCTTTGAAGTACATAGATGGTTGTCTTTTTCTTTTCCCTTTTTGCTTAGCTAGAGTACTAAGTGCAACAAGAACAATTGTTGCTTCTCTTGCTAGTGTCTTAGGAGACACTTCTTCTTGCTGTTTTTCTTCTTCTTCCTCTGTAGTTTTTCCTACGTATGTTGCTTCTGATTTTGTTTTTGCTGTCTCTGGTGTTGTTTTCTCCTCTCCTTGCTGAGTTTCTACCTTTCCTGTGCCAGTCTTTTTCTGAGTTGTCTTAGGCTTCTTCTTTTCAGTTCTTGTCCTTTTCCTTTTCTCTACTGTTGATGCGATTTTCTTCTCTACTTTGGGTTCAACTGTGGTTGTGTCATGTCTCTCCTCTCCTCTCTGTTTTTCTTCTTTTTCTTCTTCTAATTGAATATTCTATGCTTCTTCATGGATTTCCTTCTCAAGTTCCTCCTTTTGCTCCTCCTCTTCACTGTCAGATGGACTAAGGTCATTAGTGAGAGTTTTTATGTCATCTTCTTCAGTCAT
This sequence comes from Pinus taeda, assembly GCA_000404065.3. Lineage (NCBI taxonomy): Eukaryota > Viridiplantae > Streptophyta > Pinopsida > Pinales > Pinaceae > Pinus > Pinus taeda. The sequence goes on from APFE030412397.1 coordinate 199,150, forward strand.
GTTCCAAAACATCTCCCAGGCTATAGGGATTGTGTATGTGTGTAGGGCATCCTCCACTAGCAATTTAATGAGCCCTTGGTGAGCCAGTTGGTCTGGAACCCCTGGATTTAATTTGGTGCTACACTCTATCAAGGATTGGAGGAGAAAATTTGGAAGACTGAGTTTCCTAGATGTAGGTAGGTCCATTCCATATCTTAGTTCATGTAATAATCTGAAATGATAACCATAGACTATACTGTATCTTCCTTCACAGGAGATATATTTCATGATCTGGAAGCTGACCTCACCCCATGGATAAGGTATACTTGTCCTTTTGATCCCATTCTTATCCTCCACAGGATGTTCATCAGGCTGGAAAAAGGTCTTTTTAGCAACCTGTCCTAGTGGTTTTTCTTCTTTGCTCCAAGGGAGCCCAAGTGGAAGACCTGTAATTCTGCTAATGAATTCTGGTGTAATTTCTATGGTTAGACCCCTGAAATTGACTGTAGCATGGGTTTTTGAATGGGGTCTTAAATACAATAAAAATTCCTCTGTAATTTCCTCATCATACCCATGAAATTTCTCAAAGAAAGGCCTCCAATTTGCCCTGGTAAAGAGGGCTACCACTTCTAGGTGTTCATGCAATTTGGTGGAATTCAGAGGCTCCTTTCTCATAAAACCCCCTGCCATGATGTTCAGTGACTGCTATTCTCAGGTGAGGAGGAAGGAAACAAATTTTCAAACCCGAAAACAGAGGAACAACTGAGATTTTTCTTTTCTCTGGAACCAGAGAAAGTTTTTCGTGTTTCCTCTTTTTAACAAAAACAAATTGTAATTTTCCTGCCTTCCAAACTCTATTTTCAACCTTAATTCACTTTCCACCCTATTTGAGGAAATCAATATCTTTTTCTTTTAGAAAAACACAGAGAGCAAGACAGTGTTTTCTTTCACACAGTAAGCAAACCACCCAATGCAAATTCACTGTTTTATTGGCTTAATTTCCTATGGTTGCATCACTTCTTCATACGGGAGAATACCACGGAGGAGAAAGAGACAGACTTTTAGTGCAGAGAGTAAAATGGACAGACTGTATATATTTCAGAAAACACACAGGCAGACTTCTGTTCTCACTTTCCCTTTCTTTTTCAACTTAGTACTTCGTTTCAAATCCACCACCTTTTGTAGATAATTAACATGCAGAGTGGGTTGTCCGAGCCTACCTTCTTTTGAGCTTGAATTTGGCATAAAATCCTGAATTTTCCCTCTGCAGAGCTGCTCACTGGCCTTCCTGTAGAAAGGCTCCTGTAGGCTGTGTTTTCGCTCCTGTAGAGTGCGATAATGCTCCTGTAGAGCCCGATAAGTGGAATGGTTTCGAAACTGGTAGAGTGACCATTTTGAGGTTCTGAAGGTGGTAGGTGAGTTGTTGCAGCCGAGAACTCATTGATGCAAATGAAAACAAAGGTGGTGGAGGCTTCGACTGCAGCGTACTTAAGCTTATGGCGTGTTCTGCGGTGACGAGGTGAGGTGGCAGGAAGGGTACGTTATCCACATCCGGACCGTTGGTCCCTACTTCAGTGCCATTATGATACTTCATGCCGCCTGCCCGCAATCACTTCCATCATTCCCATTATACGCCACCACCACTACCTATTTTGAGTTTTTCTTCCCGAGTTGACTGAACACACGTGTCGATTGCATCCACTAAATGTTGTTTGAATTGGACGAGGCTTGTTCGAACTGGACGAGGGTGGCCAGTTAGCTGGTCACCGATTTCATTTAATCGTGACCATATTAATGGTTCATGCAGTTTCTAAATCATATTCATGCAACAGAAGAACAGGTTGAACCACTTACATGTTAGTCGCTATCATGCTTTGCATGTTCAGAATTTGGCACTCTGTTCATGGATTGCTGTTGTTGTTGGCCGCTCATGGCTTCTGAATTTGTGACCAGGCTATCTCATGCGGGTGATCTTCTTAATCAAGAACGACTCCTTGTGCGTTGTATACACTGTGGCTGCACTATCCCTGCTTCTGGAGCTTGTTTTTTTAAGGGGATCAGTTGTTACAGGAATCCTACAGGATTTCCTGTAACTGCTTCCCCTCTAAAATTTCTGGCTGAGGTTTGAACAAGGACTGAAAAGATAGCTAAGGAAGGTTCTAAAGAAAAAGGAAAAGCAGCTGGTATGCACTAGGTAAGAAACAAGTTAAGAATGTTGTTGTTTTATTCTTCATCTTTTTTTTTTAAACAAAAGAAACAGAATTTCTGCGTTTTCTGTGTAGGGAAGAAAGAAGCGAGTGGAAATGTAGTGTTGTAGGGATGGAATGGAGGGTTAGGAGGATGAATGGTGGCAGTGAGGTTCACAGGTCTTTTGGACAAATTTCTAGCCCTTTGATGCTTTTTTGAACTTGATTTCGAGCTCTCTGTGGTTTCTACAAGAGCCTCCTATAGAATGCACAAAGCTTCCTGTAGGATGCAAAAGTTCCAGAATAAGTGGGACCAAGGCTTGGGAAAATACAATGGCGATGGAGAAATGATCTATTAGGGGTGTGTTTAGCCTGGCCATGTCCTTTTTTCTTTTGTGACCCTCCTGCAATCTGCAATGCATTCAAAAGAATTTAGTTTTCTGTTTTTTTTTTTAGACAATTGGGGTGCCTCCAGGAGGATTTCACCCTCATTTCCTGCCTTGGGCGCCTCTAGGAGGTTTTCACCCAGGGATATTTTATTCTCTTTTTTTGTTTTTCTCTCTCTTTTTTTTTTGTTAGGGTGTGGGTGGAGTGGAGGCACAGACCTTCTCCACTACCAACACCGTTTTACTCATATTTTCAATGAATTCCTGCTTGGAGAGGGGCTTGCTGTAGATCTTCAACCTATGCCCATTGACGAGCATGGGGATGGATTCTTCATCGATGGTCCAGATCAGAACTGAACCATTGTCATTGCATTTTTCTACTATGTATGGTCCCAACCATCTTGTCCTCAGTTTGCCCTTGAAATCTTTATATCTTGAATTGTTTTTCTTTGAGGTGTCTGTCATGCCATATTTTCCTTTGAAGTTGGACTACCTTTGAGTGGAGAAGGGCCTACAATCTCTGTTCATCCAATCCATTTAGCTGAAGTAGCCTTTCTTTTTGTGCATGGCTGAGATCTAGGTCCAGCTAAGCTGCCATCCTTAAGGTTTTATATTCAAATTCTATTGACAGCAAAGCCTTCTTCCCATAGACCAGCTCATAGGGTGTGAACCCTGTGGTGGTTTTCCAAGTGGTGTTATAGGCCCAGGTGGCCTCAACCAATCAATCTGCCCAATATTTTCTACTGCTACTCACTACCTTGGTCAAAATTCCTTCCAAAGCTTTGTTAGTGACTTCCACCTGTTGTTATTGGGAAAACTAGTGTCCATTCAGAGCTGCTAGTCCCACTAAGATGGGTAGCTATCTTAGAAACAAACAAACTAAAGTTACTTATGTTTTCATTTATGAGAGATAGATGAGAGAGAAGTAGAGAGTACCAACCTTAGTCTTTCGCTCGGCTCCTTGCTTGTTTCCTCCCTCCTTTGACAGAGCTTCGCCACTCTTTCCTCACTTATCCCACTTCAAAGAACACCTGTAGAGTCAAAGCAGCATATTACCATCAAAGCATAGAGATCTATAACCATAAACAATATAGGATCAGATGTATATTAACCATACAAATGCATACACCAATAGAAGATTCAGAAATATACAAGAATATGGAGGAAAACTCAAATAACTTTATTGATAGAAGTAGTAGAAGAGAGGATTACAACCCAGCGGTCTGACCCAACACCATCCTCTTAGCATGAAAGCCCTCTTCACCTCATGAAAAGCTAGATCACCCAACACTACACTGTTTCACAGAGAAACCAACAACACTTCCTTACAAAAATACAAATTCCAGCCTCTGGATCTCTAGGATGAGGGATCCATATATAGATATTTGCAGGTGGATGAGTTAGCTTCTGGGATTTTGATTAGTGTCATTTCTATGATAGTTCTTGGTTCCACTTGGAGATTTCATGATCTCATACTCATCCCTAGGCGAATTCAGAGAGGCAAGTGTCAAATGAGTAGTTTCTAGAAGATTCTCTGAGTTTCCACCTAGCAAATTGCCTCTGCCATTTGTCTGCTCTCGCTCATCGCACCCTACAGAAGGGATTTTCAATATGCATCACACCCTTTGCATGTGACAGGTGAGATGCATTGTACCCTCAGCATGGAGCAATCTGTATGGTCCAGTTTTGACTAGTTCTGAGCAGTTTTTCAGGGAGAACTTCTGGGAAATGATGTAATGAGCTGACCTTGTTCCTTTAGGGTATGGAACAACACTTTTAGGTTCTTAGAAGCCCTTGGTTTATGGACATATGTGATTGGGGTCGCAGTGCCAAAATATGTCTATAACAGTTGCCCCCTAAAGCATGAGGTTGTAAATCTTCTGATGTCGGGTGAAATGATTTATCATGAGGATCCAAGGTTTTTCGAACTGAAAGGTGACTTGTAATAAGATACAATATAATACATTATCTTCATAATATTTTCATGATCTAGCTGAGGTGGGGACATTCCCATGCTCAACTTTATAACTTCATTTTCATGTACATAGGACATACAACCGTCTGTGTGGCAGACTAATGATTCTGGTAGAGCCATCATCCCTTAGCTTGGATGATTATCTGTGCAGCTATGATGTACATTTGATGTCTTTATTTTCCTAAATATATTGCAGCGTGGATGGATGAAACTAGATCTGGGGTCTTCAAACTCATTCAATCTTCGCCCAAAGTACAAGTCGATCCATGTGAAAAGATGTTCTGATGTCGAACATGGAAAGACATCGCTTGATTACCAGCCAATGATGTAAGCTGTTAACAGGCACGAGAGGAATCACCGATAA
>APFE030412397.1:226265-244928 GCA_000404065.3 Pinus taeda
GCCATTTGTCTGCTCTCACTCATCGCACCCTACAGAAGGGATTTTCAGTATGCATCACACCCTTTGCATGTGACAGGTGAGATGCATCGCACCCTTAGCATGGAGCAGTCTGTATGGTCCAGTTTTGACCAATTCTGAGCAGTTTTTCAGGGAGAACTTATGGGAAATGATGTAATCAACTGAGCTTGTTCCTTTAGGGTATGAAACAACACTTTTAGGGTCTTAGAAGCCCTTGGTTTATGGACATATTTGATTGGGGTCGCAGTGCCAAAATATGTCTATAACACCTGTCCATTCACTTGCTGATGACAAGGGGTGGAAGTTTTGTGCTTAATTTTGTGGTGTGTGAGCAGGTCTTTAATCAGATTGGATGTAAACTGACTCCCTTGATCTATGACTAATTCTCTTGGATATCCAAACTTGTAGAATATATTCTCCCTAAAAAACTCAGCTACTTTTTCTTTTGTTGCTGCCTTGATTGCCTTTGTTTTTGCCCATTTTGTCAGATAATCAATGCACACAATGATGTAAGATTTTTGTTTTGAAGGAGGGTTGATAGGACCCACAAAGTCCATGCCCCACTTCTCAAATGGCTTGAAAGTCACTTGAGGTTGCAGGGGCATCTCATCCTTTGGAGTAGGTTTCCCTATCCTTTGACATCGGTCACATTGGCAGATATATCTCCTGACATCTTGATGAAAAGTGGGCCAATAGTAACCTACTTGTAGAATTTTGAAGGCGGTCCTCTTTGTTGCAAAATGGCCCCCACAGGGCCCATCATGACAGGTTAGGATAATGTCAAAAGCTTCCTCCTCCCTAACACATCACCTCAAAATCTGATCTGGGCCAAGTTTGAAGAGATTACCCCCAATCCAGGTGGATGGAGCACTTTTCCTCACGATCTTGCTTTTATCTTTTGAGGACAGGTGTGGCAGAAACTGTGCTAAAACCAAGTAATTTGCTATATCAGCAAACCATGGAGAGAGTATTGAGATATAAAATAGGTGTTCATCTGGAATTTGATCATCTACCATTCCTTCTTCACCTGCAGGTAGATCTAATCTAGAGAGGAAATCAGCAGCAACATTTTCCTTACCCAGCTTATCAACAATGGTTAGATCAAATTGATACAATAAAAGTAACCATCTAATAATACGAGCATTTACATCTGGTTTGTTCATTAAATACCTAATTGCAGCATGATCAGTGTGTACAAATGTTTGATAGCCGGTGATGTAGTGTCTGAACTTATTTAGGGAATGGACTACAGCTAGGAGCTCTTTTTCGGTTACAGTGTAGTTTAATTTTGCCTTGGACAATTTTTTACTTACAAAATACATGGCATAAGGCAACTTTTCATCAACTTTCCCTAAGGCTGCTCCTATCACTTTGTTTGAGGCGTCTGTATGAATGTGGAACGGTAGGGCCCAATTTAGACCTCTCAAAATTGGGGCAGTCACCAATTTACTTTTCAAGGTATCCAGAGCCTCTTGACAGTTGCCAATCCATATGAACTCAACATCTTTCCCCAAAATACCAAACAATGGAGAGGCTAGCTTACTGAAATCCTTAATGAATCTTCTATAATACCCTGCTAAGCCTAGGAAACTCTGAACATTTCTTACCTTTTGAGGAGGTGGGACCCTTTGGATGATGGCAATTTTGTTGGGATCCACCTGTAATCCTTGCTGAGAAATTGTATGACCTAACACGTTCCCTCCAGTCATCAGGAATTCACATTTTTCAGGACTGAGGGATAGGTTCATTTCAATGCACTTTACTAAAAATTTTCCCAGGTTAGTCAAAGCTTCCTGGAAGTTATTACCATAAGGGGTAAAGTCATCCATATATATTTCCATCGAATCATGAACCAGTTCAGCAAATATACTCAATACTGCTCTCTGGAAAGTGGCGGGAGCATTGCACGACCCAAAAGGAAGGACCCGGTATGAAAAGGTACCCCAAGGACAAGTGAAAGTGGTCTTATCTTGGTCTTCTAGGCTGATTTGGATCTGGTTCTACCCGCTAAACCCATCTAGGAAGGAGAAGAACTTCTTCCCCGCCAGGCCATCTAACACTTGGTCTATGAAAGGCAAAGGGAAATGGTCCTTCTTGGTGGCCTTTTTTAGTTCTCGATAATTGACACAAATTCTCCACTTCCCATTTTTCTTTGGCACTAGCACCAAAGGAGAGACCCATTCGCTATCAGAGATAAGGTAGATGAATCCTGCATCCAACAGCTTTTGCAGTTCTTCTTTGACAATGTCCTTAAGGGTTGGATTCATCCTCCTTTAAGACTGCTTGAGTAGTTTACAATCTTCTTTAATGTAAATGTGATGAGTACAAACTGAAGGGTGGACTCCCTTCATCTCCTTATAGCTCCAAGCAAAAGCATCCAAGTGGTTTTTCAATAAGCTACACAGTTCTTTCTCTTGAGAGGTGGATAGGGATGAGTTGATCTTCAAGGTTCTTTCTGGGTCAAATTCCACATTCTTAACTCGGAGAGAGGTCGGATAAGCCACAAAGATATCAACTAAGGGATGGGCTTGGGTTTCTACTCTTCTAATGACAACACACTGGGGGTGGATTTTGAATCAAGTTTTCAATAAGATCTTCCTCGGTTTGTGGGCCCCCATGGTAGCTTCTACTGTACACAATGGTGTGGAATAGATTTCATCCTCATCTTCCTCCTCCAACCAGAGAGGTAAATCATGTTCTAACAAAGGTTGGGCAAGAGGATATAGGACTAGCTGCTCGGACATATGCCTATTCTTGATTGTCATGTTCCCAGCTCGACAAATGATGTAGGCATCTGCAGTAGCCAACCAAGGTCTTCCAAGGATGAGAGGATACCCAGTGAGCTTTGCCTTTGGCTGGAGAACTAGGAAATCAGCAGGGTACTCCCAAGAATCGATGGAGACCATTACATCTTCCACAATCCCCTCAGGGGCCACGGTGGAGTGGTTTTCTAACTCTAGTATTGTTGTGGTCTTTCTCAGGGAGCCTTGAAGGTTGAGCTTGAGCATAGTGTCCTTGGTCATCACATTAATGGCAACCCCTAGATCAATCAGGGTATGGGGGATTATGGTGTCATTGATGTGGACATCGACTACAGGACTTCTAGGGCCTAGATATTTCAGACAGATCACCTGCCCTAGCATGAGGTCGAATAGTTGTCCTATGGCATTGATGATTGGAGCATCTCCCCTGCGCCTGCCTAGGTGCCTGAAGCACTTCTCCTTGATCATTTTTTTGTATATAGGCATATCCTTTATGGCTTGGAGAAGTGGTATCTTTACACATAACTATTTTAATTCTCCCAAAAGTTCAGCTTCCTCTGGGGTCAGTTGTGTGGTTCCAGTTAATCTCTCAGGAAAGCGTGGAATGGCTTTTGGTTCACTTTCCTGTTTTTCTTCCTCATCCTCCTTAGGGGGAGGTTGTGTTAGGGTCCCACCCTAACCCCCTTATTTATGTAATAGGACCGAGTCATAGTTATAGTTAAGTAAAGAGACAATAAAGCCCATATTAATAAATTGTAAGTGGTTAACCCACATTTAATGACGGGACCACAGTTAGTTGCAAATGGGCCATGGTATTAGATAGATGGTATTAATAAGAACCATGGTATTTCCCCATGGTATTGCATGTATGAATCCTAATAAAGGATAGAGAGCACTGCGGGAGCATCGGTCTTATTTTGTAATCGAGTCACTCTATTGGAGGTGCCCCTCGAAGAGGCAAGTGAACATTGCTTTCTGAATAATAAAATACTTGCTGTTATTTCTCATTGTTCTATGTTCTGGGTATATTTCTTCACATATTTGGTATTCTGGTATCATCTTGCAGGTTAAGAGCATAAAAAGTGGTATCAGAATGCTTTCCAAGGTCGGTGGGATCTCCATTTTTAGCAAAAAAAAAATTTGGCTAGAGACGTGTTCCGACGTCTTTAAACCACAGGATCGGTCGTTGAGCGCATAAACTTGCGGATTTGGGGAGGCATGCACGCAGGAAATATAAGAGGTGGTCATGCTTTTTGGACTCCCTTGTAACCCCAGTGGGTACCCCTTTGAGTAGTAGCGCATTAGACAGAACTATCCACGGACTGTCTTCCAAGTACCCTATGGGTATATCGGAAGCCCCCTAGCTCCCTTGAAACCTCACCATAGATAAACTGTCGGCCATCTTGCTGCTATAGTACACCGAGAACAACACTTGGAGAGATTACTCACCCGTACGATAGGGTAGTCGAGTTGTACGACTAAGGGTACGGTTGATCCTCCTTGGTTAGTGCCCTGAAAAATTGGGCCGAGTACAATTGTTAGACCCTTATGTATATTGCGATCTGTAGCACCTGACACTCCTTGAGACCATAGTTCCCTTCTCTATCTCTGGATCACGCATAATATCTGCCAGATTAGATCTCGCAAGTGGGGTTTTGCAACAACAGCAGAAATTAGTCCCGTAGTTCAGATTTATCAGAACAGCCATTCAGATCTATTAGATCCATCAGATCCGCAACAACAATCTGTTTCGCCTTTCAGATCTATCCGATCAGCCATTCAGATCTCTCAGATCCATCAAATCCGCCATCCAGATCTGAGTAGTTGTGTGGGTTCCTATACTTGGGCATGATTTTCGCAGGACTTTTGGCAGCATTGACATTTCGGGGATTCGGCTACTGTAGTATTCCTAAGCAAGGAGTAAGACTCCGTTAGGAGTTTTCAAAAAAAAAAAAAATCTGAGACCCCTCGGGGCGCTTATTGGTGACTTAGCCCATAAGAATCAGGATGATGAGCTGAGCAAGGTGGTACCATTCAATTGTTAGTGCCAAAAAAATTCGGGCAGTCCCAAATTTCAAGTAAATCGGCTCGGTGCATGGTACAAACTAGAAATCAAGCTATGGCGAATGAAAGGATGGACACCCTTGAAGCATTCTTGAAAGACATCAAATACCAGCTGATGAAAATAACTACAACACTCTCTATGGGCAAGGCAGAAGCCCGCGAGGAGGCATATATTGGCAATGAACAGAGTGAGGGTGAGTCTAGCCACTCTCTCCACCTCTGGGGCACTCGCCAACAATCTCGTCCACGACCACCCAAGCTGGACATCATAAATTTGATGGCTCTCACCCAAAAGTCAAAGATAAATTTCCCATCTCGATTGTTGATGATTTGTTGGATGAACTAAATGGGGCTCAATTCTTCACTAAGCTTGATCTTCGCTCAGGCTACCACCAAATTCACATGAAAGAAGTCAACATTCCACAGACTGCTTTCAGAACACATGAAGGCCATTATGAGTTCCTGGTCATGCCATTCGGTCTTTGTAATGCCCCATCTACTTTTCACAGCCTTATGAACCATGTTATCACTTAGAACCACAGTCCACATATGTCCAAAGTTTCATATAAAAAAAATTCGTTTAAGTCAATAGGTTTCTATGTGTGTCACTTTGAAATTAGAATTTCAAAAGGTATTGATGTGAGTCCTTGTGAAAAACCGTTAGATACCCTCCATCATTATTGTTTAAGGCATGTCTTGTCTTGTTTGCGTCATTTGTATTTTGCGCAGTTTCGCAGCGCAATCTGATTGGCCAATTTAGCTGCGCAATCATTTTTCCACCTTTTCGCAGTGTATCATTTACCAGCCATTTCGTAGCGCGTTTTTTCAATTCATAATTGTCTGCGCTATGAAATCGGGGATTCGGGGTTTTTGCGGCGCATTTTCTTGAAATGTCAAGTCTGGGGAGATGAGTCATTAGGTCCGTCCACATTTTGTCAGTTGATGTCTTCTCTAGGTCATGATAGGTTATCATTCCACCATCAGGTTTAGGATCACACACATGACAATCATTTTAAAATATTTTATGAGGTATGGTTGTGTCATAATGTTTATTCATGGTGCGTTAACATGCCTATTGTATGACGATTTTTTTTTTGAAAAAACGCAAAGAAGCCCGAGTTTTCATTTAAAGGGATCATTGCAAGCGAGCCTACACTCCAAAGCTGAAGTTGATTTTGAATTGTAGCTGCTATTAGTTCTCTATGTGAAGACATTCGTAGCAAGATGGAGAAAAGAGTACATCGATCCGGAAGGTGCCTAAGAACAGAGCCAGAGGGGCTTGATCTTACACTCAGAGATGAAGGTGTAGCACGAGCCTTTAAAAATGCTGGTTGCTGGAGGTTTTGCAAAAAGTTGAAGGGAGGACATACAGAGGTAACGAAAGCTTTTGCATTGAATTTTACTGGCTTGAATTCTAAGGTGTCAATGCTAGAATTTCCTGTGTCTCCACAAGCCATTTCTATTGTCACTGAAATTCCGAGAGGAGGACAAGAGTGGTTCAAAAATTTTAAGTTTGACATGACTCCCTGTAAGGAATTTTTGAAAGAACAGTATGTAAATGAGGACCTCACCAAAGCTGTGCCAAGGAGTTACGTAAAAGAACATTATGCTCTGCTCCTTACATGCATCCAGAAATACCTAACATGCGAGGGGAGGTACACCAAAGTTTATTCCTATCATTTCAAACTCTTGTTGCATTTCACAAGTAAAGCATCAATAGATATCCCTTTCTACCTGTTTAGAAGCCTTAGTAAAATGTGTGACAAAATCCAGTTAAGGAAAGATGATTGTGAAACATCCCTGTTTCACCATGGTTTAGTAAAGTTGCTGGTGTTAGACGGTTTGCAAAAAATTGGTAGAGATTGGGATTCTTTCATTTTTATGGCCGGCTTTCAAAGAAATACAGGCCTCACTCCATTGCCGGATAGGGAAAAAGAAGGAAGAATTGAAGAACCTACCCTGGCTGAGCTCAGAAAAGAGGTGAAAGACCAAAAGAAGCCCAAAACCAAGTCGAGGAAATCAGAGAAGTCTGTGGTTATAAAGGAGACACCTAAATTATCAGCAAAGGAGACACCTAAGTCATCAAAGGAGAAAATCAAGCACCAGAAAGATGCACCAGGGCCAAGAGGAGTTGAGCAAGTGTCAAGAATCAGAACCAGAAGTCAGCTAAGCAGAGAAAAAGGCAAATCAATAGCGGTGGAAGAAAGCCCTATGTCAAAGGCTAATCTAAATGATTTGCTTGAGGCAATTGATTTTGAGCAAGCCAAATCAGTGCAGGTTGAGTCAATACCTATTGACCTAACCCAGTCATCACCTGATAGCACCAAAAAATCAAAAGCCTCAAAAAGGTTAAGGTTTGAAAAATCTGGTAAGGAATTTATGGTCAAGCCACGAAGGCCAGTCACCAGGAGGCAAATCCAAGTAGCTGAGAAATTGTACAAGGATGAGGTAGTTGTGAAGGTACATGCAACAAAAGAAATTAGACAACTGCCTAAAGCAGAGAAGGCAGAGGAAATCAAAAGAAAACCATACACAAGAGGACAGGCCAAAGAAATGGAAAAGCAGCTACCTAAAGCAAAAAAAGCAAAGGAAGTGAAAAAGAAAGATATGGATAAAAAGGTTCCCATTGTCAAAGAAACCAAAACCTCATCTTCAAAGGAACAATGGGAGGCAGCTGAGGAGGAAATGGCTAATTTGGAGAAAACTGTATCAGAAATTGCAGCCATGGAAAAAGAACTTGCAAAGCTAAAAGCTTAGCTAGGCAAGTTAACTGCCAAATAAAAATTGCAAATTTTCAAGGTCAGGTGCTACCCCAAGGTTTTGTTTTATTTTTTAAGTTCATTGGTTTTTGAGGCATGTAAGCACAACATATAAAAGGAAGACAAATTAGGAATTTTGAAGCCAAAAGCGAAGCTGTAACAGTCACAAAGTAATTGATAAATTTATTGAAGACTGTAATTTTGGAAAAGAACAGCAGTTTCGTAGCGCGCTATGAAACTGCTGTAGATGACTGTTTTGTAAGAAAAAATGAAATTGATGCTGAGGTCAGCAAATTTTGAAAGGGAATGCTTCGAGGGCAGGAAAGAGACCATACAAGGCTGTCAAAGAATTCAAAGAATGACAGGTGTAAATATTGGAGCAAAAAGGTGAAATATTTTGGTTTTTTGCTAAAGTCTTCCTAAAGCTACTTTATGACCGAATTATTAGGGTTCTGATAGGGTTACCGAAATTTTGAGTTGAACACCTGTTAAGATCACAACGCATCTAGGTCATAAGGCGTATGGTGTTATGCGTGGTTATTAAAGGAATTAAACAGCTTGAAGCATGTTCTTTTGGAAATAAAGACTGATGGAAGGCAGGGACCGTGAAAACAGGGCACACATCTTCATCAAATAATGAGTCATCTGCACAGTTAGAATCCAAGGCAGCCCATTCAGTGAATGTTTCTCCAATGTATTTTGGCCACTACAGAAATGGTACAGGTGTCAAAATCCAGGAAAGCATCAGGCACACGAGGAGATAGAATTAGAGTTTCAATAGAAATAGGACTCTTTGTATTTAAAGCACAATACCTTTGTATTTAATAAGTTAGTTTAGATATAAGATAAGGCAATTAATGATAGATTTTCGAGCTCCCCTCATGCTGGAGGAGGAGACTCAAGGTAGTTCAGTTTTGTTTTCCTATATATAGGAGAAACTCGGATGTAAAAGAGGTTGGAGATTTTTATAAAAACAGAGTTTTCATATTGGCTTATGTAAACTACTTTGACAGTAATAGAAAGGATACTTTTTCTTCCCAAGATTCATCTTGTGTTTCAAATGCTCAAAGTATATATGGTTTGGTCTTTATTCTTCTTATTTAACAGTTCATTAAACATGCAATCACTCTGAATTCACCTAGTGCTCAGACTTTCTGTGTATGTTTATTGAGTTGAGGTTCTTCTTGGTAAATGTTTTGAGCATTGAGACATTATATGCCTTGGCTTCCATGATTAAGTAGCTACTTGTTTACTGCAGAATTGTATGACTCCATGAGCCCAATGGGAGAATCCTAATTTTGTTGTTCCAACCCAGCTTAAATTTTCATATACTGTTTAAAGAGTTAGCCATCTTTTCTTGCCCTTAATGCATATCAAAAATCTGTGAGAGAGCCCTCTCTGACTAAGGAGGCTAAGCCTTAGTCTAAAGCCTGGTTTGAAACAGTTTCATGAGATCTTATTAAGTAGCATCCCTTAGTACTGATTTTATGATAACAGGAATGATGAATGCCAAAAGAGCTTGGATGTGCTGAAAGAGAAAATGGTCACCATGCCAATCCTAGTCTTCCCAGACTAGAAGAATGAATTTCTTATGCAAGTGGATGCCTCATGTATTGCGTTGGGGGTCACACTGACACAAGTTGGTGAGGGGGAATTGGACCATCCTACAACATTCACGAGTAGAAATTTTTCCAAGGCTAAGAAGAACTATTCCACTATAGAGCGTGAAGGACTAGCCATGGTGTACATGCTCCAAAGTTTAGGCACTATTTGCTGGGTGGACATTTTAAGATGTCTATGGATCATTATGCATTTAAATACCTGGTCAATAAGCTTGTGTTGGGGGGTAAGATCTGCAAATGGCTGTTGTTGTTCCAGGAGTATGAATTTGAAGTTATTGTGAAGCTAGGACGATTGAACACAGGACCTAATCATCTGTCACGCATTGAAACACGAGAGGAACCTACTAATTTGGAGGAGTGGTTTCTTGACGTGTAGATCTTTGTAGTGTGTGTCACAGACAATCACTTTGAGGATATCATACATTTCCTAATGATAGGAACTACTCCAGAAGGGTGTACAAGCCAGCAGAAGAAGCAGTCAATAGTGCACATAGAAGACTACTCCGTCATTACAGGGCACTTCTACAAAATGGGGTCAGATGAAATATTGCAACGTTATGTACCTAACTTTAAATGAATCAACATTCTCGTAAAGGCTCATGGAGGAGCTACAGGAGAACATTATGCAGGGAAAGCAACAACATAGAAGGTTCTGCGTGCTGGGTTGTGGTAGCCAACCCTGCATAAGGATGCGAAAGCATATTGTATGGCATGTGACGCATATCAAAGGACTAGCAAGCCATCACGAAGGGATGAACTACCTTTGACACCATAGGTGATGTTAAAACCATTCTGGAAATGAGTGATTGACTTTGTGGGCCCAATTTATCCTCAAGGAAAGAAGACAGGTGCACGGTACATCATCACCATGACTGAGTACTTGACCAGGTGGGCAAAGGCACAACTTGTGAAGGACTGTATAGGGGCAACAGTAGCAAAGTTTATTTTTGAATACTTGTTTACAAGATTTGGTTCTCCAAAGATCTTGATGAGCAATCGCGGTATGCACTTTCTTAACGAAACAATCAACGCATTGACAAAATAATTTCAGGTGTATCATCAAAAGAGTATGCCTTATCACCCACATGCCAATGGGATAGTGGAAGAATTCAATAAGATACTAGAGAATGCACTGTCGAAGGTCTACAATGCTCAGAGAAATGACTGGGATGTGCCCATACCCGCAGTGTTATGGGCCTACAAAACGACTTGCAAGAAGTTGACCGGGAAAACACCTTTCAGACTCATGTATGGCATAGAAGTTGTGAGGCCAATGGAATAAATTGTACCTAGTTTGTGCATAGCGGCACTCACAGGAATGGTAGACCATGGATCCCTGGAAGAGAGGCTTGTGCAGCTAGCAAAGCTTGAGGTAGGCCGATTTCTAGCTGGATTTCATTAACAAGTTCAAAAGGAGCATGAAAACGCAAATTTCAGATGACAGTAAATTTGATAAATTTCAAGGGAAATTTCAGATGCACTGGATAGGGCCATTTGTCATGATTATCGATGGTGGAGCAGTTCATCTAGTTAAATTGAATGGAGAACCCTTCCCAAGAAAGGTGAATGGCATCCGATTGAAGCCATACATTGGTGATCCAGCTAGGTGACTATATGAAGGAAGCATAGTCTTAGTGCTCCAGGCAGTTGAAAGGAAGCGTGGGACTATAAACTACACTACTCGGGTTGGAGAGCTGCGTGAAGAGAGAACTACACGGAATGAGGGAATGTCACATAGTCCACAACATTGCACAAAGAGATGCACTACCAGGGGAGAAGCCATGTAGAGCAACTGGAAAGTGATAGTTAAAGTCACAATTCATGATTTGACAACGAAAAAACAGCCAAATGGAGTGGGGGCAGCATTTAAGTCAGAATTTATGGGAAATATCTCGAAAAATTTGCCACCAATCTAGCATTAATGAACCGATTTTGAGGGGAACGCTCTGATTTGAATTAAAAATGGCCTATAAATTACATATGGCTGCCCAATGAAAAACACTTTGCATATTGAGAAATTGTGAGTTGTGTTGTGTGTTATGCATAAACTACAAATTTTTTGAAGAGCTACTTGATTGCCCAATGTTTGATCGATTTCTGGAAACTGTTCGCAAAATCATCTGTGATATTATTCTGAGAACAACAGCGATGTACATTAAAGCAATGATAGCCAAGGGAGTTATTCTGGAGGTCGCTATGGTAGCAAAAGGAGTTGTCCTGAAGGTTACACCTACAGAGATCCCAGTTGAAGTACCAAAGTTGCCATGGTCACCTAGACCAAGGGCTACCCCAAAAAAGGAGGTTCCAAAGAACAAGAAGGGAAAGAAGGTCGCACCATCGCAATTGGTGCATGCATCTCCCAGAAAACACCCACAAAAGGATAAGCCCAATGCACAGGAAAAGGGAAAGGCGATTAACCTGGAGCCAGAAGAAGAAGAGATTGAGGATATCGTAATGGATGAGGAGGATGTTGGGGTGGAAACAGAGGATGTTGAAATTGAGGGGTATGAACCCACCACTAATTTGTCTAAGTATGTTCTTCCATGTAGGGGCAAGGCCAAGGTACCCAAAGAAATTGATGAAAGGTCACCCTACACACACCCCTCTTGCTTGACCAAATTGTGTTCGAAGGACCGCGCTTGGGGTGTGTCCCCATTTTGGAAATTAGAAGACTGGGATTTAGTGGACACAGAGTGATTTTTTCATCTAGCAATGGACCAACTCATGCACCGCGTGTTCCATAAAACCACTGGAGTAACCGCATTGGAGCCGTGAAAGTGGCTAAGAGGCATGGATAAGGCAGGGTTGCTCAACCTGCTATGGGTGTCACATTACAACCATGCACCCATCACAATGGTGGTAATCAAGCAGTTGTTGTGCTTGGTACATGATGGGTGTTTGTGGCTAGAGGAGCCAATACCCATCATTGATATGTTGATCCATAGGATCACGTTGTTGCCATACATAGGGGAAAATTCGGCAATGGCATTTGGCGAGAAGGCTAGCGAGCATGCCCTCGCAAAGGCCATGATAGACAAGTTTAAGTTGGTAAAGAAGCCACACAATTACACCATTTCAAGCATCTGTGAACCCATAGTCAAAGTGGCAACACAACTCATAATAGGGAAGGTCATGCAGAAGTGTCGCGCAGATAAAGTGTCGGCACTAGTCGTAGCTTTGGCAGCCCAATGCATAGATGGAGTTCAATTTAATTAGGCACGCTACTTTTGCGGTCAGTTCCTCACAAACTTCCATGAGGCACAGGATCTCAGCAAGACATTTCACTATGCATGGCTCTTGCTGTCCATAGTGTTGGTAGCATGGGAGCTACCTGAAGACAGTCAGTTTCCTCCAGTCATGTCTGAACTACCTGAGGCAGCGAAGTACGCTTCACTGTGGGTGACTAAGGATCCTCAAAGGATAAAAGAAAACAAGATCTTCTGGACCTTAATAGAGATGAACGTACATATGTCCATCAATTGCAAATCATGATTATCGCCTACCAATTTTGATAGATTACAGGAGTACATGGAATTCCAGGCTGACTTCCACCACATCTCAAACTAGGCACGAAAGGACCCTGAGCAGAAATGGCATGAATTTCCCTATTTGGCAATAGATGATGCGATCAACACGGTCCTTGACCTCTGGCCAACAAAGTGGTGCACTGCCTTGGACTTGGCTACGGGATCGAGCAAGTCCACTGCACAATGCAAGAAGGAAGAGACCAAGCTAGAGATGGAATAGCTGCCTGCAAAGAGGAAAAAGGAGGTCGATGAAAAGGCTAAGGTAGAGTGCACTTCTGCATAGTAGTTGAGCGGACAGGCAAGAGAAGAGGAGCATGGCTCTAACGAAGTTCAGAGGTTGCCTTCACCAGAGATAGAGGAAGAAGAGCACAAATAGACAGAATAGGGAGGAACAGACCCAGAGACGACTCTATTCTGTATCAAGTGCATCATAGGACCAGAAAAGGTAGGGCCGCGGAAGAAGTCCAAGGCTAGAAAGACGTCTCTAGATCCGATCACCCTAACAAAGGGGGATCTAAATGATATAAGGGATGCAGTGTGGGATGCGACAGTAGAACTGCTGCAGCATTTCAAGCAGCAATAGTAGTAGGTGTTGGGGGCCATTTAAATGAGTCTACAGGAGCTATAGATCCATGCGTCACAGACTCAAACAAGTGCGACGACCACTAGTTGGGGTTTTGGCACCTCAGAAGCTACGGGGATGTTGCGCGCACGGGACCCTGAGCCATAGTGCTTCCATATAGAGCATTGATGACAGTGACTAAAGTTGACAAGCCCACTGTCAGCACCCTCAAGCGAGTGGGACTTAACATGGCCACACTTTCTACTGAGGCACTTCATCTTTTGCAAGATGGAATAATTGCGGAACTTTGGGCCCACGAACAAGGCGCTTTATAGGTGATCAACGAGCAAAAGGTCAACAACGATCAGTTGGCTATGTAAAGAGACTCTGTTGTTCAGCTTGTGACAAACTTGACAGATAAGAATCAACGAATAATCAAGGTTGTGGATGAGGCATGCTGAACTGTTCCAGATCTGGCCATTCCGGTGGCTATGCTAGTAGATGTGCGAGTTCAAAAAATCGTTGCGAGAGTGTGTGATGCATGCACAAAGTTAGAAAAGGTTTAGTTGGAGCTTAACCTCAAATTTGAAAAGTTAGAAAAGGTTTAGTTGGATTTAAACTTCAAAGTTGCAAATTTACAGTTGAAGGCCCAAACTTCAACTCTGCCAGAAGTCAAGGAGCAGCGCGGGACTACCATGATAGATGTGATCGTAGCAGTAGTGAGTGCAATGATGGACTACATGACCCTTTTTGAGTAGTCACTCGAACTACTCACCATCCTGCAAGAAGAGCCCAATGTGTAGAGGTTGGAGACAGAAGCGCGGGAACTACAACAGCGCTACAATGAGGTTAAAACAATAGTGCACACAATTGCCATCACGCAAAGAATAGCAAAACTATAGGAGGCCAAGGAATTGAAAGAATAGGTAGATGCAGCTTAGCACAAGGAAGTTGTGTTGAAGGCTCACTTGAAGCCTTAGTTGGAAGAGGCCTATGCGATCACAACCACCATCGAAGGCAATTTAGCTAGTCTGTAGGAGACTCAGCAGAAGCTACAGGCTAATAGTGCAGGGCCAACGACAGAGCAGTTAGTCGAAGAGATGAAGCAGGTGGCAACATAATTCCCCCTGAGGTAGCAGCTGTCCAAGTTGAGCTAGGAGGTCTTCACGATAAGACCTCCATGCCAGCCAACTAACTCGAGGGGGAGTCACCATGTATGTGTTAGGGGCCTGTCGGGGACAGCTCCCCTGGCTGTCAATTTTGGGGTTACAAACCCAAGTTTTGGGGCAAAAGGCCTGAATTTTGTATAAAGAATGTAAAGTCTCCACATTTTGTGGTCGTGGAGCGCAAAGATATCTAAATTCAAAAAGTGTTTTTTTTCCCTTACTCTAGATAGGTTTTGTCGGTTTTAGAGATCCACCCTTCGTCTGCGGGCCATCGGATTGTGTAAAAAGGGGAGCCTTAGAGAGTCTAAGGTAGTTTAGTAGTCATGAATCATTGATGTCATAGGTTTGTAAGAGCTAAGAGCGAGAGTCTTAGCAGAGGAAGAGACTCTGTAGCTAAGTGCGCAGAGGCCTAGGGTAGAAGCTCGCAGCTAAGTGCACTGAGCGGTTAGAGTCTATATTGAAACTTTGAATCATCAATAAAGAGAAGTGTTTTGAACTTACTGTGTACTTTCCATCTGTTTAGCATTATTTTTCTGTTGTTATAAATGTTGTGATTATGCTATGTTGAATGCTAAGTTTCAAATATAATGTTAATTTGATGCGTGAAAATAAATGTTTCCATCTGTTGCATAATTGCAAGTAATAATATATGTTTACACAAGGAAAATCTTATTTGTATGGTAAAGTTGGCTAATACTTAAGACAATTTGGGAACTAAGTCAGTAACCTAGTCACAGAGGCACGCAAGTGCTTGAATCATCATCTAGGGTTGCACGAAGGGTAATTGGGTACATTCGTGGAGGTTCTGAAAGATGGAAGAAGAAGTACATTGATAAGCCCTAAAGGCTTATCGATCTACGTGAAAATAGAAGTAAGGGTATAAAATCAACATCACGACTATCTTAGGGTGTGAAAACTTCGTTCCTGCATCCCCCCATACTACTTCAGGTGAGGCTTCAGTCCGCGCTCCGCGGATTGATGTCAAAAGGGCCAGTAGTGTAGGGATTTTTTTAGCTTCTTAACGTTGAACCTGGGTCAGGGCCTATAAAGCCAAAACCAACTTTATATGAAGGGAATGAAAAACATTGGTAAACTCTGATATAGCTTGGTCCCTTCCCTGCCGCAGCGTGGTCCACTTTATGTATTTATCCTCGTAGCTCCTGACAAGGTATAATTGCTCCTTGATGGCATCCAGAAATGAATTCCAAGTGGGAGTGGCCGAAAACAATGAGGTCGTACTTTCATCCTTTTGCTCACAATAGGTTTCCCACCAGTACTTGACGTGGGGAGCGGCTTTGAGAAGAGAAAAAGTAATCTTTTCCCGGCTGGAAAAATCATGAACAGAAAAATATCCTTCTAGCAGATTCAATCATTTATCTATAGTGTTTGCATCTATTTGGCCCTCAAATATGGGAATTTCAAATTTTACTTGTACCTTAAAAGATGTGGATCCACTAAAGTGGATGTTGGATGTGGATGTGCCGCTAGTGGGCAACCGTTGAAGGATCTGGGCAAAGTTATCCATAATCACGTTCCTTTATTTATCAAGGGCCTCCTCGAGCAATATTTTGATAGGATATCATGCTCCCTCGTCTTTATTTTCTTTCTCCATGGGAGGCCATCGGGATTTATGAGGCTGGTCTTGCAAAGGTTCGAGCCCTAACTCCTTATATCCCGACCTCATTAGGGACAAGCAAAGAAAAAAAGAGAAAGAGAAAACATCTCTAATACCACTGATATGAATTTAAACAGGAATGCAACAAACTACAAATATAACCATAAATACAAAGATGCATCAAAAATAACACTTCTTCTCATTAATACCAAATAATGAAATATGCTTACAAGTAGAATGGAAATGAGACTAGCTTGGGTGATGGTAGCTTATCTTTGAGAAGACATGTCATGGCTACATGCCTCTAAATTGAGTTACAATGAGGCTCAAGGGCCTTTTTATTATTGAACAATAAGATAAAACCCTAAACAACCAAAACCCTAACCCGAGGAGATGTAACACCAAGAGTTTATGAGCCCCGTTGGGGTTAGTTGGGCAACCAACTTCTCGAGGTTGTAACTTGGTCATGTTATCTCTCTTTAACAGGCATGATACCTCATTAGAAAGATATCTCTAAGGAATACAATTGAAAACGTTATTTTATTGAAAGAAATATTGCCAAAAAACGTTGTTTAGGGCCTCAAAATGTATCCAAAAGTTCAAGACCCGAAAAACTACCAAAAATAGTAAATTGTGCTGCAGTTAACGAAAAACAAAAAAAAAAAAACAAAAACAACAACAAACAAAAAAAAACAAACAAAACAAACAACAACAACAAACAAAACAAAAAACAAAACAAAAAAAAACAAAACAAACAAAACAAAAAAAAAAAAAAAAACAAAAAAAAAATAAATAAACAAAAACAAACAAAACAAAACACAAAACAAAACAAAACAAAAACAAACAAAACAAAAATAAAAACAAAACAAAACAAAAAACAAACAAAACAAAACAAAAAACAAAAAAAAAACAAAACAAATAAACAAACAAACAAACAAAACAAAAAAACAAAACAAAATATAAAAATACAAAAACGAAAACAAAAAAACAAAAACCTAAGAAAACAATGGTCAGGGTCCAAGTGGAATAGGAAGGTGGCCACCAATATCCACCTAGATCACCTTGGTTGTTATTTCTCCTTTCATCTCAATTGCGACTTCTTGAGTCATGATTTCTCTAGTCGATTCTCTGCAATTGCTAGTCTTTGGTGAGTCCCTTCTCCTTCTCTGGTTGTCTTCTCTGTGACTTCCCAATGGTTACCTTTGATCAAAATGTGGTTAGTATTCAAAACATTTCAAAAATTAGCTCTCAAAAGGAAGGACCCAATAGGCCTCGTCCATTGTCCATTGACTCGTCCCCAAGTCAATCATTAGTCTGCACTGATGGTGTTGCTAGAATTGTTGGTGCTTCCTACTATTATGGTTATTCTTCCTAAGCTTCCCCTCCCTGACTTGTTCCTTCCAACGAAGGACCCAACTCTGGGATAGACTCAATGGCTTCATTTTTTAACCTTGTGAACTCATCAAGAGTCGTCTGCCATGATCCTATGAGAGTGCTTGCTTGATCGAGGAACTGCACTATGAGTTCGTCAGTAGGATGGAAAGGAGGGTCATCAAGAGGGTATTCCATTGAGTTTTTGTGTCCTTGATGATTTTTTATAATGTCTTTAACTGAGCCTTTGCTAGGGGCTTAATTTCATGGAGAAGGTGCTTTGCCTTGCTCAACTCATCCTCAATTTGTTAGATTTCAGATTTGACGACCATCCCAAAATCTCCTTTCGTTGGGCGTTGTCCTTGGAAACCATAGTTTGGTTGAAAATTTGATTGGCCTATTGGCGCAAGGGGTAGATTAGTTGATTTCTTCTTGCAAGGTATCCTAACCAATTGCAAACTTATGCTAAGAGTTCCTTGGCATTTGGCGTAGCCTAAATGATAGAGGCTTTCAGAAAAGCCACTTTTGTAATTTTTTGCTCAATCTACCAGGTATACTGGGAAGCAAGATCTTCTAGTGCCCTCTGAGTGGCAGCAATACTTCATTTGATCTCTCTATTGGTTGAGACGAGGTCAACGTAGGTTGTAGGGGTGATTTTAGGGGCGAAATTAAGGGGTTTTAAATTTTTAGTGGGCGAATATTTTGTATCATAGTACATTTTTACAAATCACCTCAAATAGCCCACCTTATTTTAAGGGAGAGGGTAAAAAAGGTAAATTTAGCCCTTGAAATTAGGAGTTACAACCTTCCATTCGCCCATTTTCAAGAATAGGTTTTATTTAAGTGAATCCATTCGCCCATTTTCAAGAATAGGTTTTATTTAAGTGAATCCTATGGGCCAAAGGCCCAAATACCATATTTATAAAAGAGGTATGGTAAATTAATAAAATTATAAATAAATGAGAGGTATGGTAAATAAATAAAGCATTTTTTATATTTACTCCATAAGTCACCTTATATAGGGTGTAAACAAATAAAAATATAAGTAAAGTGGAGGTATGGTAAATAAATAAAACGTCTTTATACTTACTCAAAAGGTATGGTAAATAAATAAAAATATAAATAAACTAGACGCATGGTAAATAAATAAAACCTCTTTTTATATTTAGTCCATAACCCTCATTCTATTTATGGAGG
>APFE030412397.1:246059-304629 GCA_000404065.3 Pinus taeda
AAATAGACTTAGGAAATTATATTGTAAAAACATCTTAAGGTGAATGGTTAAAGCATAGACATTGGACAAGTATATTTGTATACTTCTGTTTTAAGCTGAACAAATCCAGGGCTAAAAGGAATGGATTGATTGCACTAGTCATCCTTATATAACTTTCCAACATATGCCGAAGTAAACAGATTGTAATTTGGGTAATTTTTCTAATTGCAAACGGGAACATACTTGTGTATTGGCAGGGTGGTTATGAGATCCCTAGAAGTGGAGTAAACAGATTGTAATTTGGGTAATTTTTCTAATTGCAAACAGGAACATAGAAGTGATGAATTTGAATTTTTCTTCATTTTATATATAGTATTAGGTTTTTTCTCATGCTTTCTGTGAATGGCACGGGTGAATTTTATCTTACACCCACCAGATTATCGATATGTAATTTCGTTAATTTTGATTTCAAAAGATATTTTAAAGAAATTCAATGATTTCATTTGTGTATTCAATAAACACAATATTTTATAATTGAGCAAAATATTCGCCATGCCCGGTGAGAGATTCGACAAAAAATTATATATACATATCATATTATTGATAAAATCGCCTTCCATTTTTCCTATATACCATGGAGATTCGCCCATTTATTATAAATGTAAATTTAGAGGGGGTTCTTAAAATTTTCCCTGGTAGGTTGCTTTTATGTGGTTGTAGCATTCCAAAAGAATGCAAAGCAATAAGTCTTTTGGGGCATATGTGACTATCTCTGTGACTGATGGACATAGATCCTAGAACATTGCAATAATTTGGTCAACCTAGTTTTGTAGAGTCTACTTCTTCTGGAGGATATGATCTCATTCTGTAGCAAGGGAAATAATCTATTGATGTTTTTTTTCATGTTTATCTTCCAAAACGTCGTGTAATGCCTCCACTAGGTATGCAGCCAATTGAATGAAATTAAGAAAATGAATTGAGGACCAACCTTGGAGGTCATCAGGGATCATAGTAGAGGGTTTAGGGAACCGACTCTGTAATTGTTTTCTGTTGGCAAATTTTTTTTCAGATTTCCCTTGGGGTGATGCTTCTCTCTATGAGGATTTAGTTGTGTGAGAACTAATGTGGATCGGGGTAGAGTGCGGTGGTGATGAGGGGGCGAGGTCAATAGGTAGGGCCACTGTGTCAATGTTTTCTGGATTAGGATTCTTAGGGGAAATAAAGTGATAAATGACCATTTGTGGGCATGATTCAAGTATTAAAGATAACATAGGTATACGAACAAACTATGTACCTAAAATATGAGTTGTAAGTGTCCCGTTTATTTTTTTGTTAACCGAGTGGATAACAGAGTCCACCTCCATTTATGTTTTAGTACTAAGCAGAGTGTCAAATGGAAGTATGTCTAAGATGGTGGCATAGGTGGAGGTTGTTTGAGGTGAGGGGTTGTGCAACCTTGGGGATGCGGTGGAATTAGAAGGCAGATTCTCTTCAATGATGGGTGTAGTGGTGTGAGATCAGGGTTCTTCATCGGTAAGTTCAACAACTTGGGTAGAGGTGGTTTTAATCATTTTCCTGGGGATCGATGGTGGTTTGGTGGTAAGAGGTTGTATATTCATAATTGTGGGTTCAAAATGACAGTGAGGGCCCGCTAACCGAATTGAAGCAATAATAGGGCTACAGGTCAAAAAAACAAGCAGACTTGAACTGAGGAATTCAGAAAAGGTAGGAAAAGGACTTACTGAAGCCTCGAGATTTTCCATGTGTGTTATAGAAATTTTTGGGCACTTAAACCCCAATCATAAATTTCCATAAACTGAGGGCTCTTAAGTCCCTAAAAGTGTTGCTTCACTGCCTAAAGGAACAAGGTCAGTTGATTACATCATCTCCCAGAATTTCTCCACTGAAAAGTGCTCATAAATGGTCAAAACTGGACCATACTGAAAGCCCAATGCAGAGGGTGTGATGCATACTAAATTTCTCCTCTGTAGGGTGCGATGGTCGGGAATGGACAAATGGCATGGACAAAATGTGAGGTGGAAGACCATGGAATCTTCCAGAAGCTTCCCCTCTGACACTTGCCTCTCTGTTTTCGACCAGGGATGAGTAAGAGATCATCATTCTCCAAGTGGAAGCAGGAACTATCAGAAAGAGGACACTAATCAAGATCCCAAAATATGACTCACCTCCCTATAATCATCTATATATGGATCCCTCATCACAGAGATTGAGGGGCTGGAATTTTGTATCTTATAGAGAAGTGCTGTTGGTTTTCTGGTGTAATTTCATAGTGTTTGGTGATCTAAGCTTTACTTGAGGTGAAGAAGGGCCTTCTTGCTGGAGGATGATGTTGGGTCAGAACATATGGTTGTAATCCTCTTGCTACTTTTCATCTTAATAAAGTTATTCAAGTTTTCCTCCATATTCTTGTATGTTTCATTATATATGCATTAGTATGGTTAATACACATCTGGTCCTGTGTTATTTATGAATATAGATCTTTGTTCTTCGATAGTAGTATGTTGTTGTGATTCCATAGGTGCTCTTTGAAGCTAGGCAGACAAAGCAGAAGCAACAAGGCTCTATCAGGAAGGAGAGGAAATCGAGCACAAGACTAAGTTTGGTCTCCTTTGTTCCACTCCTATCTATTTTCATAAAGGAAAGAAAAATTAGACTTTACTTGTTTGTTTCTAAGATAGCCACCAATCTTAGTGGGAATAGCAGCATCCGAGTGGACACTATTCCTGGTAACAAAATGGCGACTCCACTGGGGAGCGACTAGATTATTTGTTTAGCCTATTTTTGTTTCTTTTATAAACTTACAGACGGAGCTTGAAGCCAAGCCAACTAGCCTTCGAATTGCATTTGTTATACAAATGCAAATTAGATCAATGTTGCTTCAGTCTATCTCCGAGTTTTTTTTATGAATTAAACAATCAATCTGCAAACAGTCTAATTGCCCTAAGTGGTGGCTCTAGAAACCTCTTTAGATAACCCCTGTGTTTTACATATACTGAACATTACTTACTCGGCCTAAATCCCTGAACTGAATTACAAACTGTGAGTGAAAAATTGTTTAAAGTCTCGCACTGGTACCATCGCACCCTACCTTCAAGGCACACTGTATGCATCGCACTTCCCGAGTGCAGTAGTGAATTCACAGTGTGACAAGTGCGATGGTCAACGAGGGTTAACTTTACCTTCAGACTATGGTTTTTTCTCACTGTTTTTAGTCCTATTCAGTAGTTTTGTTGTCTGTAGTCAGTGTATCTCTGTGAAAACCCCCTTTTCTTGCATTATTCCGCCTCCTTAGTGCAAAGAACTGTAAGTGTTTTTATGTATTGTGCGTCATTTTCAGTTCTCTTTTGCAAAAAGTAGCATAGTCAAACTGTCATTTCTGGATCTGAAAGTGTCGTAGTTGTCGTTTTCAGTTTTAGAAGACAATCCCATTGTTCTTGATATTCGGTTGTACAGTTACTATTGCATATGATTTGAATTAATAGTTTTTAAAGTGTCGAAAAGCAATTTTCATTTCAAAATCACAAAGTGTCTCTCCTACCTTCACTTCATTTTGAAAAGAAATTTGTTGAGTACTATCGCTTTGAAAATAATTCAAATTTGCACATAGCTTTCTTATCATCATTCATACATTAAGAAGGCTGAAAACAAATACATGCATGTGCATTTGTATTTTGACTGCTTGGTTTGATTTAGGACAGTGCATTTAGCGTGTGCTCTGTGCTCTTTGCAGAAAATTTCTTAACTTTCTTTCCTTAGTAGCTAGGATTTTCATTGCCAAAAGAAGATTAAATGTTTGTTTATCATCTTAGACTGCATTTTAAGAATTGTATACACATCACGCAGTGAACCTGAAAGGCAAATTTTTAAGAAAGATCAATTTAAAATAAATTTAATGAATCTAACAATGCTTTGGAACCTAACGCACAACATCTAGAGTTCTAGGCTAGAGACGTATTCCAGCGTCGTAAAACCTGGTAACTGTTGTTTTCAGTGTTGGTTGGGTAATTCCTCCACTCTGAGACGGCAAGTGCCAGTACGGACTTGTGCTCCCACATACCGTCGAGTATATTTTTGGAGACCACAATAGGCTACATCCTTTATCTTTAGGAAGTCGTGTCTGCCGCCCTATCGATCGCAATGCACTGAACACAGCATTCGGGAAGATTGACTGCCATACCGTAAAAAGTATTCTGCAGTTTTGCAATTGGTTTGGTAATCCTCTCTGACTAGATCTCTAGAGAAGTCCATTTTGCTCCTTTTCAGACTCCTTAAAGGAAAAGGTCCTCTGAGCACTTGTCACTTCAGGCTCAATAAAAATCGAAAGCGACTAGAGTTATCTTTTGCTTTTTCTTGACTCTTTAAAATTGAAAAAAACAAGTTGTGTCAAAGCGTCTAAAATTCATTTAATTCAAAAAAACTTTTTCCCTTTTATTTTGAGTTGATCAAGTAATCCGCAATCGTGGAAGAAATTCAATCAAAACCCCGTCGTTCATGGAGACTTACGAGTCAACCATCGTTGACTCCAGAAGCGAAACCATTCCGGACGAAGTGAACTCGTTTAACCGGATCAAAGTCCCCTAGGTTGGTTGGAGCAAGCACTCCAACATCCTCAGAGACTCCGATTACTCTGAACATTTCTGGTATCCCTACCTCTACAGAAGAAATTCAACAACAGCAAAAGGTAATTACAATTGATCCTAGTGTGATGGTTAACACTTCTATTCCTGAACCAGCTCCGTCTATGGCCAATTCGGAAGGTGTTACTCCCCAACTGTCTGTTGCTGCAGAACTTACATATTCTTTGGCACCAGAAATATTTTACGGACCTGACGGTCTGCCTCTTCCTCCCAGATTGATTGCCATAGAAGAGATTGTGGAAGATCCTCCATCTAGCACTCCAACGCAACTTGGAGCTGGAATCACCCTGTATCCTTCTTCATCAGGAGATATTCACCCACCATCGGAAGTTCCTAAAGAATCGTTGAGGAATCTTTTGGATAGGCTTAATATGTCTGAACAACCGTCAACATCAAGGACTGTGTTACCCGACACAGCAACAGCAGAAGCTCCTTATGCTATTCCGACAATGTTCGTCGGCGTGCCATCTGTCCCAACCAACTTTCAATCGCTGGATGGAGTCCATCTAGGGGCTATCTCGACAGTATGGACTGTTCCCGTTTGTTCGTTCGGAATTATATCTGGAATCTCTTACATTGAGTCTCAACAAATTGATCTGTCACAAGGTCAATTGGGGAAACTGGTCCCCAAAGGCAAATCATTCCTTTGAGTATTGGATTACGGCGTATGGAGGGCCGTATACCCTTTCATTGCCTTCCTCGGAAGGACAACCATGCGTGAGTTCACAACAAAATTTGGGATATGCTGGAATCACAACTAGCAGTTGGGTGCCAATCCTGTCTCAACAACCAAGATTTATATGCTCAATACAACAAAGTTTACCTATGACAAACATCCCCACTACGCCGGCTATTGTGGCAGTATCACAAGCACAAGCGTCACCAATTGTATGGCAACCTCAAGTTTCGCAGGTTGTAATGCAACAAACTCTTGTACCCACGACACAACCACGATCACCAACTAGTGGAATGACACAGGTTCAAATGGGGAACACCAACCCCCATCTTGGTCAAACAGTCAGTACTGGACAACCTCCCATGACTTCACAACCATGCCTGGTGCAATACCAACAACTGCAATTCCATCAGGCTTACCAAGGATATGAGCAACAAGTCTTTGCAAGTAATGGACAGTCGTATCAACCATATCATAATGGTTATACCCATCAACCTTACCAAAGTTACCAACATCAAATGCATTATGCATGCATGCAAAGACCGATTGCTCAAACAATTCCATCTTATCCTAGGTATGCTCAACCAAGCCTGAAGCAACAGTTGCCTTTCGTGGCAACTTTAGAGTTACCGAATCTGAGTCGACTAACAAACGATCCAATTGCCTACGCCCCTTGGTGGCCAGCGATTCCGCATAAACTTCTGTCAAATATTCCTAATTTTAATGGAAATCCGGGCGAAGAACCATCAAATCATGTGATGACCTTTCACCTATGGTGTTCATCAAACACTCTCAATGATGAATCGATTCGGCTTCTCCTCTTTCAGCGCACGTTAACTGGTCCGGCAGCAAAGTGGTATATTGAACTGCCTAGAGCTTCGTTTGATAACTTCAGTACCCTAGCCACAACCTTTTTAACTCATTTTTAGTTACCTATAAGGTACTAAATAAGAATTGAGCTACTTACCAATTTCAAACAAACGACATCCACTCACGTATCCGATCATATTGACGAGTGGCGACGTCCTCGTAGAATGGTAAAAACATATGTTCCTGATCAGCTATTGGTTGAATGGTTTATTAAGTCACTGTTACCCACTATTACAGAAGACGTGGCAAAGGGAGGAGTCGCCACTGAAGAGCAATTTATTTCTCATGCACAATATCTAGACTTGATTTATACTCAATCCGGCACACTCTACGATAAAATCCCTCATGCTCCTAGACCAGAATTTTCCATTCCTCCTCCTCCTAAATCAAACAAAGACTCTCATGTTGGTGATGGTGTGATAGGTATGACAAGGACTAAAACCGTAAAGGCTACATCGAAAAAATCCCGCAAGGTTTCGAGTCAAAATTCAAAAGATGAACTTATAGCCTCGGAAGTAAATGTCGTGTCGAAAAACAAACACAAAGAACCCAAGCAACCGGGAGGCAAGAAGAAAAAACAAGGGAAGAAGAAGAACCAGGAGGACAAATCTCCTAGAAAATCTTTTGCAAACCCTTTTGGGAATGGGAAACCCAAAACTCCATGTCATATATGTGACTAGGATCATTGGACCAGAGAGTGTCCATATAAAGAAGAACTTAGAAAATCTTTCAAAAGTTCAAAAACCTCGGTTGTATTGACTGATCCGTTTCCAAACCCAAGAACAAATCTGGTTGTTAGCAAAAATGCTTCCCCGTCCCAAGTGCTAATGTTGTCAGTTTTAAAGCAACTAAATGATGCTCTGATATCGACAAGGAGTAAAGAGTACCGGAATCCACAACTGTTGAACAACAAGGATAATGATAAACCTAGTAGTTCAACAACAACTTCAATCAAATTTGTGCCACCCATCATTCCTGAATTAACAATAAAACCACTAAAGGGAGTAGTACACAAATCGACGTTTAATCCTCGTGCCCGAGCAGCACAGCACTATAATATAGTGGAGGATTTAGCCCAATAGCCATCAGCGGTGTCGACTCTTGAGGTACTACAAAATTTCCCCTCCCAAAAGCAAGCTTTATTATCAGCAATAGGTGGGATTGACCCAACGGATTCCATTCTTGTATCTTTTAATCACAAACGATATGACCCTCAGTTACCAGCTCAATTAGCTTTCCTCACTCAAGTGAAAGCCCTCAACAAAACTGTTCATAGAACAATTATTGATGAGGGGGCATCCACATGTATCATGTCGATGAGTTGCTGAAAAACTCTAGGGTCTCCATCCTTGTCGCGATCATCGATGACATTGAAAGCATTTAATGGACGAACATACACCCCGTATGGGATACTAAGTAACTTGCAAGTTGAACTGGGGGGGAAAACAATAGAAATCAATGTTGAAGTCATCGATGGAAACCTCGATTACAACATCCTACTGGGAAGACCCTGGATATATGCAATGGCAGTCGTTATGTTGACCTACTTTAGGAAAATTGCATTTCCTTCCCAAGGAGGAATTACAATCATCGACCAACAAACTTTTCTCCCCAACGGTTTGCAAGTTACGGGAATCATTCTGATGATCCACAGAAGCCCTAGCATGCTTCACAATATCATAGTAGGCCTACTAAAAGACCCCACATTAATGGGAACCTTTACCCTACCGCCTCCAACAAATTTGGTGGAAGTGGCTAATGTAGGGACCTGCAATATGATATCTTCCATTCAAAAGATGTCAGAAAACAATGTTAAAATGGATCATCCGCAAGTTTTGCCTCTAACCCCACTAGAAATATTATAGCAATCAATGTTTTCAGCATGGGAGGCAAACCCGCATCAACGCTCATCAAGTGTTTGGATAGATAGGTCTAAAGAATATGGTACCCCTTCAGATCCTTGGTTGCAATTACACTCTACAGATGAAGGAATCATTCAATCGATGATGATTGATGGGGCACCATGGGAATATTATCAATGCTCATCAAGCGTTTGGATAGATAGGTCTAAAGAATATGGCACCCCTTCAAATCCTTGGTCGCAAGTACACTCTACAGACGAAGGAATCATTCAATCAATGATGATTGATGGGGCACCATGGGAAGATTGCCACCATCATTCCCATCTTCTGAACTGGAAAGAAGATAATTCCGGCAACCTACACCATCCTTTAGTATTTGTCTTTCTAACAAATACTGTAAATACGGTGGATTCCGAGAGAAACCTATCCAATATCGAAGAGACTACTGCCATAAATATCTCAACCAAAATAGAGGTTGTAGAGAATATTCATGTTGGCAAATCTTGTTCTTCTTCAGAACTGGAAATATATACCACTCTCTTTCGCAAGTTTAGAGATGTCTTTGCTTGGTCATATGATGAAATGCCAGGTATTGACTCGAGCATAGTTGAACACAAAATTAAGATGTATCCAAATGTCAAACTAGTACGACAACGGCTATGGTAGGTGCACCCCAAGAAAGTCATTGCCATCAAGGCAGAAGTTGAAAAACTCCTCCATGCTGGTTTCATTTACCCAGTTCCTCTGACCGATTGGGTATCGAATATTGTTCCTGTCATGAAAAAACAAGGAACGATTAGAGTGTGCGTCAATTATAGGGATGTAAATCAAGCTTATCCGAAAGAAAACTACCCTACACCCTTTATTGACCAGATAATTGATAAATGTGCTGGATGCGAAATATTTTCATTTATGGATGGATTTTCCAGGTATAATCAAATAAATATCCACCCACAGGACCAGTCAAAGACTGCATTCATTTTTCCATGGGGCACATTCGCATATTGCAAGCTACCCTTTGGTTTGAAGAACGCAGGGGCAATTTTTCAGAGAGCAATGAACTATGCTTTCCATGACATCAAAAACATCATTCAACCATATCTCGACGATCTTCCAGCTCATCCAATTCTGGTCGTTTACTTGGCTTCGTGGTCTCAAAGGATGGGATTCATCTCGACCCATGCAAGGTTCACGCAATCATCGATTTGCCTCCACCTTCAAACTTGCCTCAGATTCAGAAACTCCAAGGGAAAGCAAATTTCGTCAGGAGGTTCATTCCAAATTATGCCGAACTAGCTAAAGGTTATACGCGTCTACTGAAAAAAGAAGTACCCTTCATTTGGGATCAGGTCGCACAAGCTTCCTTTGATGCTTTAAAACAATCTCTAGTACAAGCATCATTAATGTATGCTCCTGATTATCAAAAAGACTTTAACCTATATCTGGCTGCAGCAGATATGACCATAGCAATGGTTTTAGTTCAAGAAGACAATGGAATTGAACATCTATGTATTATTTAAGCCGAAACTTAAATGATACAAAAATTAAATACTCCTACGTTGAAAATCTCTCCCTCGCAGTTGTTCAAGCAATACAGAGATTTCAACACTACGTCCTATTCAGAAAAGCTACCATTTTATCAGATTGCAACCCCATGACTTATATATTGTCGCGATAGTTGTTGGGGGGCAAATATTCAAAATGGGTAGCAATTCTACAAGAGTTTGATCTGGAATTCAAAAAATCCAAATCAAAGAAAGCCCTGGTATTCGCGGAGTTACTATGTGATCTCCCATCGTCGTCCAATGATGCCACATCAGAGGAAGCAATCGTGGATGAAAATATGTTTATGATATCTTCAAGCAATCCATGGTATGAAGATATAATCATCTATCTTGAGACACAAACATATAGGTCTAATACCTCACGCTATGAACAATGACGGATTCGATACCAATCGAAAGACTACATGATCGTCAGTGATACCATTTACCATCATGGTATCAATACAGTTCTGCGGAGGTGCCTCACCCATCAGGAGGCCGAAAAAGTCCTGAATGACTGACATTCAGGCGCATGTGGGGGGCATCAATTTGGTTATGCTACAGCGAATTTTTTTTTTCGAGTAGGATACTTCTGGCCAACAATGTTCAAAGATTGCATAACCATAGTTAGAAGTTGCCATGCTTGCCAAATTTTCAATAGCAAAACAAGAAAACCACCCACATCGCTGCAACCAGTAGTAGCTATTGGGCCATTCGCCAAATGGGGCATAGATTTCATGACATGTAACCCCACCTCGGCCGGGGGGCATGGGTACATCATAGTCGTGGTAGACTATTTTACCAAATGGGCCGAGGCAATGCCTACATTAAACAACATCGACGAAATAGTTGCCCTTTTTTTTTAATCACGTAGTCTCCAGATTCGGTGTTCCACAGGCCATAGTCACAGATCATGGATCGCATTTTTGCAATCACATGATGGTTGAGTTGGCTGCCAAATTAGGATTGTCCCATGACAGCTCTACTCCGTACTATCCGCAAGCTAACAGACAAGTTGAGGCAATCAACAAAGTCCTAAAGCACATGCTACAAAGGATGATCGAAGTCCACAAACGGGATTGGCACCTAATCCTATACTCGGCCTTGTGGGCATACCGAACATCAGTAAGAAATGCAACCGGGTTCACACCTTTTCAACTTGTGTACGGTCTAGAAGCAATCTTACCTGTTTAATGTGAAATATCGTCCCTCAAACTCGCAGTCGACCTTCTCCCCGGAACCTCAGAAGAAGAGGCGCGTTTCGTGGAACTAATCCAATTGGATGAAACCCGTCGTGATGCAGCTTCGGCTAATGAAGCTCATAAGAAACAAGTCAAAGCACAATTCGACAAGAATGCCAAACCTCGCGTCTTCTCAGAAGGTGACCTGGTCTTACTTTACGATAAGGAATCCAATAAGTTGGGAGCAGGGAAATTCAAATCATTATGGATGGGTCCCTATATTGTTAAGCGAGTATTAGCAAAAGGAGCCTACAAGTTGATGGACTATGATGGGATTCCAATGGCGCAACTTCACAACGGGTTGTACCTCAAGCGTTATTATGCTTGATTTCGCATAGTAATCCTCATGCTTTTGTTACATTTTTGTTTTCGCCAAGAGAATTTATTTTGGTCAAGTAATCCTCTTTTTGCATTTGTTGCAGATGTCAAAACCACTGGAATCATTCGTTGGATATGCCGACGGAGCAAGTCATAGTTCGCAGAACCTGTCTTCTGCGGCATGGGCCATTTTCAATCCCAGTGGCGAGTTAGTAAGTTTCAGAGGAGTGTGTATTGGTCAGTCTAGGAACAATATCACTGAGTACAGTGCATTGATAGAACTCCTTTCTGATGCCATCACGCATGGCATATGCCGACTTGTCATCAGGCTAGACTTAAAGCTCATCATTCTACAACTCATCGGCATCTATTCTGTACGAAATCCAGTTATCTATCGCATGTTCCTAAGGTTCAAAATTTTGGAAAGACAGTTCGATTTCATCCAATGTCAACATATTTCCATAAGTTTAAACACATTAACAGACTCATTGGAAAATTATGTGTTGGATAGGCATTTGTGACATTTATAAAAAGAAGCATCACATCAATATATGCAACAGGATCATGTAACTTAACCAAAATAAAGCCCCAAAAATCAAAAATATATTTCATAATTGTTTATAGTTTATACATAATGTTCTGTAACCAAGACAAAATCGTTCAAATGACCCAAAACTCAAAATGCTAGGGAGCACCCTAGCCTAATGATGCTGGTGATAACAAGTCACTGCCTATGCAATCATGCGTAAAAGCCTGGTCCATCGACTCGGCACTCCAGTAGTATGTCACTGCAACTGCAGAGGCAGCTCGTCGGTCCTCACATCCGGGATACCAAGGGTAAGACCCTCGATCTGATCCTGTAGTGCTGAAAGAGTCTCGACCACATCAAGGTCGCGAAGGATAGCCCTCCCCATAGCCTCTCCTACTGGAGCGGCCGCTGGGTCTCTGCAGCGTACTGTCGGTCGAACTGGTCCAACATCTGCATGAGCACATGAGTTTTGATTAGCCTTGATCATAAAAACATAAGAACATTATAAAGAACAATGAACAGAGATATGGTCAAAGAATTACCCATGGCACCTCACTGCTCTCCAGCCGACAACACCAAATCCGGATCACCCCGGAAATCCATACCAGCATATGGGAACCTGGCATAAACCATCTCCTGACGATCGAACCACTTGAAGAAAGTAAGAAATCTGGGGCTGGCCTGCATGCCGAGACATGGGGTCAACCCATCTCTGCATCCGTGGTTCAGTCGGTGGAGGTAGGCCAAGTGAAATGTACTGCGGCTGCATCAGTGGGATTCTCTCCAAGGTGAAAGCGGTCAAAATAGAACCATAACCAAAGTTCTTAGATCTTCCTCTTTTCACCTTGGTCAATTGTTCTTTCATCATAGAGAGTACAGCATCACACCAGTTGAACACCTTCAGTTCGAGGCATTCCAAAGCATATTGCATGTAAGACCTGTTAGCTATGTGAAGAGAAGAACTACTAGCCATTCTAGCAAAAGTGAACAGAATAGTCCGCAAGGGCCGGCCAGTGACATCTTGAATATTGATATTGCCATCCATACTCGGCTGAGATCCTTCTCTGTAATGCCGGCGAATGTATTCCCTCATGGACTCACCCCCATGGGCGAAGCCCGATAATGAGAGAGGGGCACCATGCCTCGATAAATCGGTCAGAAAATAGATGTCTATGATAGTCAAGGGGATCGATTTGCCCCTAATCTGGAACACTTGGTTGATAGGATCCCAGGCATTGAGGAAATATTGCAACAAATTGATTTGTTGCCTCATGCTAGAGATACAGAAAAACTTCAATGAGCCACAGTCCGCAATGCAGCTACTGTACCCGGATCATGTAAAGCAATTGCATCCTCTTCTTCATGCTCG
Organism: Pinus taeda; assembly: GCA_000404065.3. Classification (NCBI taxonomy): domain Eukaryota; kingdom Viridiplantae; phylum Streptophyta; class Pinopsida; order Pinales; family Pinaceae; genus Pinus; species Pinus taeda. Next base: position 259,106 of record APFE030412397.1, read on the forward strand.
CATTCTCGCCATGTAACAACCATTTTTCTCTGATGAATCTCTAAAAAACAAACAAGAGAAGAGTCAGGATCTTCATTTGGTAAAAAAAGGCAAAAATCCATGAGAAAACTATGCAAAAACTTTCCTCCTTGTGCCCATCGCACCCCAGTAAGTGTATTGGGAGCGATGCATACTGACTAGTCAGTGAGAAGACCAGTATGCATTGCACCTTTCAATTAAGGAAGGGTGCGATGGTCTCAGGGCGAGTTCTTCAAACCCCAGAGGCTTAGCAGAACAAGGAAACTGTTGGCTAGTTGAATTGTTTATGAATTAAACATTCAAGTACCACATTAATTATCGACCAGGGAAAGTCTTTTTATTTCAAAGGCACTACGTACTGTATGTACTTAGAGTCTAAAAGCATTGAAAGCTGTAGCATACGTAATTCTTACACTATGTCATTACAGGATTCGTTAAAATGAAAGTAATTACTTAAATCTACAAATCTGAAAAACAAAATAATAGACGCTCTATTGGCAGAGGATCAGGACCCTATCCTCCAGATGGGGACATTCAGCACCTGCCTCTGTAATCATAATTACTGATGCACACTGCACTCTCATTCACCGGTGAGAAACAAAACTCAAGATCAATGAAACAGAGTACTAGTAAAGCAGAGAATACCAGAGGTAATGCTACCAAATCCACACAGAGTGCTTGAAAAGAAATTGATGCACACTTACACACTTGACAGGAAAGTAAATGGGTGAATCTTGTGAAGAAGGTGGGCCCAGTCCTTCTCACAAGATTCCCCAGGAAAACAAAGACGAGATTAAGTGCTCAAAGCAATTTTATATTCATCTGCCAGAAAAGATCGAATACAATAGAGTTCGGCCTTGCTGATGTTCTTAAAATCTCAGTTACAGACTGATCATAAACATCAACCCCCCTGTTTCATGTAGATGTCTCCTCTTTATAGAGGAGACATCTATTACAATAGAATATTACAGCCTATTCAGTTAACCCGTTTTATCAAAAATAAGCAATTCAGAGTGCTGTTACAACAGTATGATGATGCATCCTTTTCTTAAGCTTTAGCTGTTGGCGGGTAACTGATTTTGATTGTCTTCTCGGGATCTTCATATTCCTTCGCCATTTCCCCATGCTGCTCATGCTGACTGTGTTCTTTTTCTTTAGCCTTCCGCTTGATTATGCCACGTCACAACTTTCTAGATGGCTACCATCTGTTGTCCATGGCTGTTACAAAATAGCTTGCTTTAGGTAATTGTTGTTGTTGGTGTTGCAGCAACTGCGTAGTTGCTGTTTCTGGTGTTGCAGCAACTGCGTAGTTGCTGTTTCTGGTGTTACAGCAACTGTTCATTATAACTCCTGCAAGCTTAAGACGATTATTGACAGTTTAGTCAGCGTTTCCAAGGATAAGTATAAAGATATTCACGAATATGAAATAAACAATTAAACATAGACATGCGGAAGGTTACTTCATACCTTGGGATTAATAAGTCATTTTAAAATAAAAGCTTTCACTTATGACTGCAAAAAGGGTAATTATACGGCAAAAGATAAGGTCAAAAATAGGTCAATTGTGAGTCCCAACATCCCCCCCAACTGAAGAGATTGCATGTCCTCATGCAATGTCTAATCTGAGTCTGAGTCGGAAAACTGGGACGAACAATGAAGATTACTAAGACAATAGCTGTAGGGAGGAACATCAAACTTGTCTCTGAAACCACGAACAGTTCGCATCTGTTTCCATACTGCTGCCTCTTCTCTGTTAGAAAGTCCAAACTGACCCTTATACTGATCACCCGGCAACCATAAAAGTGGGAACCTGAATTTGTAGCCTATCCAGTTCTCTGCACAAATTTTCATGCTTTCAACATACCGAGGTACCCTTGATAAAGCTACTTGCAGATTTGATGGGTTATACGGGTGATATTCTTTCCTTTCTGCGGGGCAGTTATCCCAAAATAGTTTATTTGCTTCCACAGCCAATGGTGCTTTGGTTTTTATATACTGCTGACAGTCTGCTAGAACCTCTGTTCGCAGTTTCATAATATGATCCTTCATCTTATCATCGTGTATCATTTTTAAATGCTGCAAAATGAAAATGGCGGCGTTCTGTGGTTCCGCCCGAATCCACAAAAGACAATTTTGTTCGTTCTGGAGGCCTGAGACATAGGCATTTTGCCAGGTGAGCTGGTTTGCCAGGAAGGAAATGAAAGCTCTCAATTGTATGTCACCTACTACAGGTGTCATATTAATGTTCCTTTCTTCAGACACCGCTTCATTGTGGAGGTATAATTCACATAGCAAGTTTTGGTCACTTTTGGGTGCTTCTGCAAAAGTTTTCATAAACTGATCTGTTGTGACCACTTGGTAAGGCCTCCCCTCCTTGATGGCCTTCAACTGAATGAATGCAAGCCTTTCCCTTAAGAATGTGGCATAGTTGAAGGAGGGTTTCCTTGCGGCGAACATCCTTTGGCACAGCTCGAACATCAGGGTCATCCTGTGTTTTAGTTCCTTAATTTCTTTATGTTGGGCCCTGCATTGTTCCAGTGCTTCCCAGTTCCCATAGGCATGATCAAACCAGGTCCCTTTCTGTTGTTCAAATGCTTTCCCTTGAGATTGATGGTATTCTCTCCACCATATGCGTTTCAATTCCAGAAAACTTTTTGTTTCTACACATGCATCTTTAACAGTGGGAGGCTCTGTTTGCATGCACGCATCAACCAAAATTGTCTGTTCTGTTGAAGTGGGCTGAGATAATCCAGCATCTTTTTCTTCTTCTACTCCTTGCTTCACTTCTTCCTTGTTTTCTTCTGAGACTGTTTGCTCTTTTTCCATAATTGTCTGGGTAGGCCGGGGTGAATCTATCTTTCCTTCCATAATAATCTGGGTAGGCCGCGGTGAATCTGTATCTTCTTCCTTTTTCTCCTGCATAACATCGGGAAGCTCCTCTTTTTGTTCTTGTGCAGCCTCTGAGGAACTTACTGGTTCTTGTGTAGCAGTAAGTTCTTGATCTTGTACAGCTTCAGGTGGACTTACTGGTTCTTGTGTAGTAGTAAGTTCCTGTTGCTGGTCTTGCATGTTTTCTAGATGACCTGTTGGTTCTTGTGTATCAACGGGTCTCACCGACTGCATTTCTTCTGAAACTGGTTCTTCTCTCTACACTTCCTGTGAAACTCCTGTTGGTTCTTGTGTAACAACAGGGTTCTCCTTCTGCACTTCCTCTGAAACAGGTTCGTCCATCTGCACATTCTCAGGGTTTTTTGACTGTACTTTTTCTGAAGCTCCTGTTGGTTCTTGTGTGTCAACATTGTTCTCTTTCTGCACTTCCTCTGGAACAGGTTCCTGCACTAACCTATACCCTGCCTGAGCATATATCTCGCCACAACTTGTACACAGATATTCAATATCTTTGCTTTTCGCTGTTGCCGAGGCTGCTCTTGCTAAAATGTGCAGACTGAATTCTGTTTGATAAGCTTCCTTGATTCTTATTATCTCTTCCTCGTAATCGTGAATCTGGGCTTTCAGAAACTCAATTTCTTCTTGCAGGGCGGGTATAGTAGGCTGATCTTGTGAGAGAGTAGATTTGAGTGGAGGCAGAGGTTCTGCTACGTCAACTTGGTCAATATTTCCCACAGGTGGTTCTTGTGTGTCACCTGGGGTAGTGGCTGGTTCTTGTGTTACAGCCACTTGCTCACTATCATTCTGGGTGTCGGCAGCGGTTCTTGTGTCTCAGCTGTCTTAAGATATGATGCCACAAAGCTATGAACGCTTTGCATCTCAGCCTTTGTGGGTGAGGGAGAAGGGTCTCGGGAAGTGGCCGGAGTACGGGGGCTGGAGGGCTCAGGGGATCCAACTACTGCCGATTTTCGTTTTGGTAAAAAGGCAGGGAATTGAGATATTTTTCTCTTCCTGCTGGCTCTTGTGACTGGAACAGTAGTCGGGGTGGTGGGTGGTTTGGTTGAAACCCTCGTTCTTTTTCTTTTCACTGGGGTTTTGTTTGGCTGCTGCATTCTTTGTTTAAGCTCCGTAATTGGGATATTATCTTCAGAATCATCAGTCGAGATACTGAGTACGGGGGCGGGAGAATTGGTTCTTTTGGGCGACACAGTTAATTCCGCTGCTTCTTGTTCATTTTCTGTAACATGCAGAGGTATTTGCTGGGATTGTTCGGGGATATGCTTTGTCTGCTGAGGGTTTTCCGAAGGAGTTTGCTTAGGGGTTTTGTCCGTTTGTTGAGGAGGCTCCTGGTCTTGCTGAGGTATGTCCTCAGCTTGACGAGGAGTTCCCTCTTCTTGATGAGGACTACCCTGCACAGGCTGTGGACTTCTTTGATGGGGGTTAATGGGGGGTGGAGGAATGTTCAGAGGAAGAGCCCTGTTAATCAACAATTGGACTAGGCGATGGTGTTTTAGGGAGAGGGCTGGATTCTTCGCTTTCATAGCATATCGTGCCATATTTTTAAGACAATCCAGCAAATAATATGGCATATTCACTAATTGACCATTTCTTAAGTGATTTAACAGAACGAAGTCGTGTTGGTAGATTACCTGGTAACGACCTTCGCATGTTAGATACTGCTTGATGAATTCGGCGACTCTTGGCCATGGTTGGGGTAACGACCGCAATGCTACACCTCTGCCCTTGGTTTCTACTTCCTCGCCCGGACGGAGAAAGTCTTGCTGCGCGTTCAGAATCAAGTGTTTCCTGCTGAACCATCTTATGCCAGTGGTTGGTAGTCCGGTGGCTTCGGCTATGAATTCTTCCGTAACCGGAACTTGAATTCCTTGGACGACAGAGAATCCTTCTGTGAAATTGCGTGTGAATTCCAGGACCTGCTGCTCGTCAAAGTCCGAGAGTCTCCTGAAATATTCTATCCACCTGGCTTGCAGGAAAATTTGGTAAATTTCCAGAAAGAGCTCCAGAACTGCTGTCGTGCCTGGTTCATGAGTGATAAGGGGTCCTCCCATGGCTGTTGTTTTGGTAAATCTTCAGAGTTCGGAGCCGAGCTACTGACTTTAACTCAGAGTATACATCACAATTGGTAACATGCTGAAGTCTTTACATACAACCGGGAGAATTAAGGGTGGCAGTGGTTGGCGTGGTTTTTCATTATGGAGATTGCTTTGGTAACCCCCCCCCCCTTTCTTTTCTACGTGTGAACGATATGATTGGGGAATGTAATCATTTGATGGTCCTATCACCTTTTTCCGCTTATCCATTATTTAATGCTTATTCATAAATGTGCGTACCTTCGTCCTTTTACATTCTTGGATCGCTGCGTCAAAAAGTCTTTTCTCACCTGCTTCTCAAATTATAATCATTATCGCGGATCTGAAAGCACGGGAATATGATAACGATGGGATGTGACGGTGAGGTTCTGTAATTATCATGAAAGGTGATGTGTTTAGTGTGGAAAGGATATTTCGGATCAGGGAGCACTGTCGTGGCACCGAGATTGGTGTTGCAGCCACAGGGAATTACCATTGGGCAATCTGAGGTTAGGGGAAAACGTTTGTAAGACGGGGAATGTGTTGGAATAATGGAACTGTTGTTATAACAACAGGAATAATGTTGAGACAATGGGAAGTGGTGTTGCAGCAACGGGAAGTGGTGTTGCAGCAACGGGGAATGGTGTTGCAGCAACAGGAATGGTGTTGCAGCGACAGGAATTCGGGGTCCGCCCTGTAGTTTCTTTTAAAGCCTTGCTCTCAGCTACTTTCCACGTTCCACCTGCAAAATCTGGAAATATAATATTGCAATCCTTGGCAGGAATTATTAGTTCCTAAAAATGTCTAATCCTAATAATTACATAAATAATAGAAATTCAAGTGTTCTGAGGGACAGCAAGTTCCTCTGGAAAAGAATATTGTTTTATTGCCATGCAAGTAGCTTTGAAGTCCTCTTTGGAAACCGGCCGCTGATACAACCGAAGTCAGTAGCCATTCACCAACAGTGGTGTTCTGCTTCCATCGATTGTTACTAGTCTAACTATTCCATTTGGGAAAATAGTATCCACTTCATACGGTCCCAGCCATCTTGTTCTCAACTTCCCTTGAAAGTTCTCGAAATGTGAGTCATAAAGAAGAGCCCAGTCACCTTTCTGGAACTGCTTTTGCTTAATGGTTCTATCATGCCATCTGCTCCTTTTTTGCTATATCATAGTTGTTTGGTGGACGGCATCTAGTCTTTTCTCGTCCAATTCCTGCAACTGCTGCAACCTAGCTATTTGTGCATCAGTTAAATCTAGGTTAACAGCTAAGGCAGTTCTTAAAGTTTTAATTTCAAATTCTACAGGAAAAATAGCATTCTTTCCAAAAACCAATTCATAGGGTGAGAATACTGTTGTGTTTCTCCAGGTGGTTCTGTAGGCCCAAAGAGCCTTGGGCAAACGTTGAAACCAGTCCCTTCTATTATCCTTTATTGTTTTTGTTAAGATAGCTTCTATGACCTTGTTTTTGCTTTCCACCTGCCCATTCGCTTGGGGGTGGTAAGGTGTGGTCATCTTATGTTTGATATGATATTTCTGAAGCGTGTCTTTGAAACCGTGGGAATTAAAAGGAGGCCCTCCATCAGTGACTAATTCTCTGGGTAGTCCAAATCTAACGAAGATTTCTTCAAATAGGAATGTTAATACTGCCTCTTCATTAGCTTTGATAAGTGCTTTGGCTTCTACCCATTTAGTCATGTAATCTGTGCATACTAAAATGTAAACTCTTTGATTAGATGGAGGGTTAATAGGACCTACAAAATCTAATTCCCATTTCTCAAAGGGTTCGAGAGTTACCTGAGGGTTGAGTGGCATTTCATCCCTATGGTTGGGCTGGCCCATTCTTTGGCAGCTGTCACAAGCCTTCACATATTTTTTTGCATCTTTAAAAAGTGATGGCCAGTAATACCCCATTCTAAGTACCTTGTGAGCTGTTCTTTTATCTGCAAAATGTCCTCCACAAGGACCATCGTGACAGGCTTTCAATATGTCATAAATCTCATCTTCCCCAATGCATCTCCTAATTTCTTGATCTATCCCTGTATGGAACAGACACCCGCTTATCCAGCTGTACCTAGCACTTTGCTGGATGATCTTTCTTCTTTCTCTGTGTGATAGGTGTGATGGTAATTTTCCTGCAACTAAATAATTAGCAATGTCTGCATACCAAGGTGAGTGACCAGATACTGCAAATAGATACTCATCCGGAAAAGAATCATCTACTGGAACATTTTCACTGGTTTTTAACTGAGAAAGAAAATCAGCAACTACGTTTTCTTTTCCTGGCCTATCTACTATTGTGATATCAAGTTCCTGTAATAGTAATAACCACCTGGTGACTCGAGCATTAGTAATTGACTTATTCATTAAATACTTGATGGCCGAGTGGTCTATATGCACAAAGGTAGTATAGCCAGTAATATAATGCCGGAATTTATTAATAGCATAAATAACTGCTAAAAATTCTTTCTCAGTTACTGTATAATTTAACTCAGCTGGTGTCATGTTTTTACTAATGAAATAGATAGCATAGGGGAGATTATTTTCTTCCTGACCCAGGACAGCTCCAATTGCCGTGTCTGAGGCATCAAAGGAAATGTGAAAGGGCAATGCCCAATCGAGTCCTCTCAAAATAGGAGTTGTGGACAACTAATGCTTAAGTTTATTGAATGCAGTCTCACAGTCATCAGTCCACTTGAATTCAGCATTTTTCATTAATAACACAAACAAAGGGGAGGCTATTTTAGAAAAATCTTTAATAAATCTTCTATAATAACCAGCATGTCCTAAAAAACTTCTTACCTCTGTTTGTCTTTTGGGGATAGGAAGGTTCTGAATCACATGAATCTTAGCTGGGTCGACTTGGATTCCCAAAAATGAAATGAAATGACCTAATACAATGCCCTGGTTCATCATCATGTGGCACTTTTCAGTGCTCAAAGCGAGGTGTGCTTCAATACACCTTTTGAGTACTTTTTCAAGGTTTTGGAGGGCATCCTCAAAGGTCACTCCATAAGGAGTAAAGTCGTCCATGAATATTTCTAAGGAATCGTTTAGCATATCAGAAAAGATTCCTATCACCACTCCTTGAAATGTCGCTGGGGCGTTACACAACCCAAATGGCAATACTCTATAGGCAAAGGTTCCCCATGGGCTGGTAAATGTGGTTTTGTCCTGATCCTGGGGTGCAATCCTGATTTGGTTGTATCCACTAAACCCATCCAAGAATGAGAAGAATTTCTTACCTGCTAGATTATCCAACACTTGATCAATAAAAGGTAAAGGGAAATGATCTTTTTGTGTTGCTTTATTTAATGATCCATAATCTACACATACTCGCCATTTCCCATTCTTTTTTGGTACAATTACGAGTGGAGAAACCCACTCACTATCAGATATTGGGTATATGAATCCTGCATTTAGGAGTTTTTGAAGTTCCTCCTTTACAATTTCTCTGAGGTTAGGGTTCATTCCTCGTTGGAGTTGGCAGACTGGTCGGGATCCCTCCTTGATGTAAATACGATGAGTACATAATTCAGGGGAGATTCCTTTCATGTCTGTGTAGTCCCATGCGAATGCCTCTTTGTTTGTTTGGAGTAACTTTATTACTTTCTGTTTTTCATCCTCCGTCAAATCAAGATTTATATTCAGCATTTTACCAGGCTCGATTTCAACTGCTGTGCTCTTGGAAGAGTTACCTAGTGCTGTTTCGCATAAATTTTCATCATTCATATTCTGCTGGGATTCCGGTTCTAGGATTGCAGCGAAGTGATTAGATGTTTCTGGGTTAACCGAGAGGGTTCAGAGATAAAACTACTAATTAGCTCATCTTCAGTAGAATCTTTAAAGGTCAAAGCTTGTCCAATAGTTAATACTGGTTGGGTTTCCTCATCCTCATAGTCTACCCATATAGAATTATCACTGTTAATCATGGGAGTGGCATGGGGATAGAGGGTGAGCTGTTTGGTTTCTTGTCCATTGGAGATGGTCACTGACCCAGATCTACAGCTGATGAAAGCATCTGCTGTAGCCAACCAAGGTCTCCCTAGAATCAACGGATGACCCCCCAACATTGTTTTGGTTTGTAAAACCACAAAGTCAACCGAGTAGTTCCATGATTCTACAGAGATTATAAGGTCTTCAATGACCCCTTCCGGTTTGATGGTAGAACGGTCAGCTAGCTCTAAGATAGTAGGAGTTTCCATGATAAAATTTTTCAATTGCAGCAATTGAGCTGTCTCGAGAGTCATGATGTTTATTGCAGCTCCTAAGTATACTAAGACCTTAGAGATAAAGGTTTTTCCTACCTGGACTATTACTGTAGGGTGACCAGGGTCACCATACTTGACAGGATCATCTTTTTCAGTCATTAAGGCAGTTAACTCCCCCATCACATGAACTGTGAGGGGGTCTTTGGCCTTCCTTCCAGGTTTCTTTACACACATGTCTCTAATAGTTCTCGCATATATAGGAACATCCCTTAGTGCTTGCAATAATGGGATTTTAACATACAAGTTCTGTAACTCTCCTAACAGATTAAAGCTAGGCTGTTCAGGTATTTTAGTGAGAGTTAGTCTTTCAAGGAATGATGGGTCTACCGTTTGGTCATTATTGTTGGGTGCTGTTTCTACTGTTTCAGTATTATGGTTAGCTGATTTCTCTTTTCTAGTCTCTTTTTTATCAGAGTCCGTAATATCATCTATAATAGGTTCCACTATTCTCCCTGAGCGAAGATGGATATCATTACATTGCAAGGGAGGAATAGACTGACTCTGAATGTCAATAACTTGCAAGGATTTATTATTCGGGTTAGGATTAGGTTGTACAGGCAGCTACGGTCTCATTGTCTGATTATTTGGAGGATTATTAGGTGGTAAGGAAAGGGATTGTTGTTGTTGAGGAAAAGGTATCTGCTGGGCTACCCAGTTTGGATTCCATTGATTAAAGTATGGTTGCTGAGGGCCCCAAGGATTCCACATAGTAGGGTCTAGAAAAGGTTGCTGCATAGGTGGAAAGTTCATTGCATTGAAGGGTGGGTATTACATCTGATTCATGGGTGGGTAAAAAGGAGAACTACTATTCCAATGATTGAATGTTGTATTAGAGCTCGTACCTTGTCTTTGCAGCCATTGCCTCCTTTGAGTCATTAGATACACCGCTTCAGCTTCTTCTTCAGTTGTTTGCAGTGCTGCTTTGATTCCAGGCAGAGAGGGGCATTGCTGTGTTTCATGATCCTTCTCGCAGATTGTGCATATAGGCATCCTATCCAGTGGGCATTCTCTAAGTGGATGTTTCTCTCTGCATTTTGAACAAAAAATCGCCAGAGCAGCTTCTACTTCTGCCTGTTTCTTTTTAACCTGCAGAGAGTCAATCTATGAAGCAAAAGAACTTAGCATTTTAGTTTTAAATTCTTCTAATAAGTTACCTATCATTGCTCTTGTTGCTCCTCCACTGGCTGACTTTTGAACCCTTGAATATACATTATCTCTGCCTTTCGATCTGCCTGCCGCTCCCCTTGAACACCGCATACAGAGCTTAATAATTTCCTCAAAGGGTTCTTTAGAAATGTCCCCTTTTCCAAGCATGTTCAGCATGTCCAAACAATCATCTCTTACCCCTTTTAGCATTATGGTCTTCAAAATATCTTTGCTCATATTAGGATGATCAGACCGCTGCAGATTATACTGTAATCTTTCCACGAAATCTTCTAAACTCTTGTCCTCTTTCTGGACCATTTTAAACAATTCTTCCTTTCTTTCTCTCGTCCGACAATAGTCTTGATACTTGGCCAGAAATTCCTCTTTCATTTGATCCCAGGTGGTGATTGCGTGAGCTCCCAAGCTCATAAACCACCTCAATGCGTTCCCTTTTAGTGTTGCTGGAAACAATTTCAGCTTCTGATTAGGACTTATGTAATCATAGCTTCTACACAGTATGTCGAATTCGAAGAGGAATTCGTCTGGATCCTCGGAGGACAACCCATGGAAATTGGGTAACGCTGAGAGTGGAATATTTTTCATGGGGGTCGTTCCTCTCGGAAGTTCCCCGATAGGGAATTCCAGGGTAGAGAGCGAGTTTTCCCCTCTCCCTTCTGTTCTGTTATCCTCCATCGGTATTTTTCCTGAATCACTTGCCTTGTCTTCTGTGTCTTCAGGTTCCTCTTTCGGTTCCTCGGTGCACTCTGGTGCTTCCAGCTCCCTCTCAGGTCCTATCACTTCCTCCATCTGCTGGTCTGTTTGTGAGGAGTATTGGATCTGGGGTCTTCGGGAACTCATCCTCTATGATACCTCGGCCTTAGAGATGATTTCGTCGATGAAAGTCTTCCTTCCTCCTTTTTCGCCTGTAAAATTAGGTTTCTTGCGTCCTCTCATACACCTGTTATTTCCACAAAGAAACCATTAATGCTTTTAGAGTTCTTTAGTTGCCTTCCCCGGCAACGGCGCCAAAATGTTGGCTAGTTGAATTGTTTATGAATTAAACATTCAAGTACCACATTAATTATCGACCAGGGAAAGTCTTTTTATTTCAAAGGCACTGCGTACTGTCTGTACTTGGAGTCTAAAAGCATTGAAAAGCTGTAGCATACGTAATTCTTACACTATGTCATTACAGGATTCGTTAAAATAAAAGTAATTACTTAAATCTACAAATCTGAAAAACAAAATAATAGACGCTTTGTTGGCAGAGGATCAGGACCCTATCCTCCAGATGGGGATGTTTAGCACCTGCCCCTGTAATCAGAAGTACTGATGCACACTGCACTCTCATTCACCGGTGAGAAACAAAACTCAAAGATCAATGAAACAGAGTACTGAAAAGAAATTGATGCACACTTACACACTTGACAGGAAAGTAAATGGGTGAATCTTGTGAAGAAGGTGGGCCCAGTCCTTCTCACAAGATTCCCCAGGAAAACGAAGACGAGATTAAGTGCTCAAAACAGTTTTATATTCATCTACCAGAAAAGATCGAATACAATAGAGTTCGGCCTTGCTGATGTTCTTAAAATCTCAGTTATAGACTGATCATAAACATCACCCCCTGTTTCACGTACATGTCTCCTCTTTATAGAGGAGACATCTATTACAATAGAATATTACAGCCTATTCAGTTAACCTGTTTTATCAAAAATAAGCAATTCAGAGTGTTGTTACAATAGTATGATGATGCATCCTTTTCTTAAGCTTTAGCTGTTGGCGGGTAACTGATTTTGACTGTCTTCTCGGGATCTTCATATTCCTTCGCCATTTCCCCATGCTGCTCATGCTGACTGTGTTCTTTTTCTTTAGCCTTCCGCTTGATTATGCCACGTCACAACTTTCTAGATGGCTGTCGTCTGTTGTCCATGGCTGTTACAAAATAGCTTGCTTTAGGTAATTGTTGTTGCTGGTGCGGCAACTGCATAGTTGTTGTTTCTGGTGTTGCAGCAATTGCGTAGTTGCTGTTTCTGGTGTTACAGCAACTGTTCATTATAACTCCTGCAAGCTTAAGACGATTATTGATAGTTTAGTCAGCGTTTCCAAGGATAAGTATAAAGATATTCATGAATATGAAATAAACAATTAAACATAGACATGCGGAAGGTTACTTCATACCTTGGGATTAATAAGTCATTGTAAAATAAAAGCTTTCACTTATGACTGCAAAAAGGGTAATTATACGGCAAAAGATAAGGTCAAAAATAGGTCAATTGTGAGTCCCAACACTCCTCTTGTCTATTTTCGTAAAAGAAAACAAAAGTAGACTTTAATTGTTTGTTTCTAAGATAGCCACCCATATTAGTGGGAATAGCAGCATCTGAGCAGACAGTATTCCCAGTAAGAGAATGGCGACTCCACTGGGGAGCGACTAGATTGTTTGTTAGCTATCTATCTTTGTTTCTTTTATAAACTTACAGGCGGAGCCTGAAGTCAAGCCAGCTAGCCTTCAAACTGCATTTGTTATACAAATGCAAAGTAGATCAATGCTGCTTCAGTCTATCTCCAGGTTTTGTTTATGAATTAAACAATAGATCTGCAAGCAATCTAATTGCCCTAAGTGGTGGCTCTAGGAACCTCTTTAGATCACCCCTGTGTTTTACATACACTGAACATTACTTACTCGGACTAAATCCTTGAAATGAATTATAAACTGTGAGTGAAAACTTGTTTAAAGTCTCGCACTTGTACCATCACACCCTGCCTTCACGACAGTCTGTATGCATCACACTTCCCGAGTGAACTAGGTGCGCTGCATACTGGTTTCACTGTGTAACAAGTGCGATGGTCAGGGAGGGTTAACTTTACCCTCAGACTATGGTTTTTTCTCACTGTTTTCAGTCCTATTCAGGAGTTTTTCTATCTGTAGTAAGTATATTTCTGTGAAAACACCCTTCTCTTGCATTATTCTGCCTCCTTAGTGCAAAGAACTATAATTTTTTTTTATGTATTGTGCGTCATTTTTAGTTCTCTTTTGCAAAAAGTAGCATAGTCGAACTGTTGTTTCTGGATCTGAAAGTGTCGTAGCTGTCGTTTTCAGTTTTAGAAGACAATCCCATTGTTTATGATAGTAGATTATACAGTTACTATTCCATATGATTTGAATTAGTAGTTTTAAAGTGTCGAAAAGCAATTTTCATTTCAAAATCGCAAAGTTTCTCTCTTACCTTCACTTCATTTTGAAAAAGAAATTTGTTGAGTATTGTCACTTTAAAAGTAATTTAGATTTGCACATAACTTTCTTATCATCATTCATACATTAAGAAGGCTAAAAACAAATATATGCATGTGCATTTACATTTCGACTGCTTGGTTTGATTTGGGACTGTGCATTTACCGTGTGCTCTGTGCTCTTTCCAGAAAGATTCTTAACTTTCTTTCCTTAGTAGCTAGGATTTTCATTGTGGAAAGAAGATTAAATGTTTGTTTATCATCTTGGACTGCATTTTAGGAATTATATACACATCACGCGGTGAACCTGAATGGAAAATTGTTAAGCAAGATCAACTTAAAATAAATTTAATGAATCTAACAACGCTTTGGAACTTAATGCACAACATCTAGAGGTCTAGGCTAGAGTCGTATTCCGGCATCGTAAAACCTGGTAACTGTTGTTTTCAGTGTTGGTTGGGTTATTCCTTCACTCTGAGATAGCAAGTACCAGTACGGACTTGTGCTCCCATGTACCATCGAGTATATATTGGGAGACCACAAAAGGCTTCATCCTTTATCCTTAGGAGGCCGTGTCTACTGCCCTATCGATCGCAATGGACTGAACACAACATTCAGGAAGATTGAGTGTCGTACCGTAAAAATTATTTTGCAGTTTTGTGATTGGTTTGGTAATCCTCTCTGCGTAGATCTCTAGAGAAGTCCATTTTTCTCCTTTTCAGACTCCTTAAAGGAAAAGGTCCTCTGAGTACTTGTCACTTCAAGCTCAATAGAAATCGAAGGCGACTAGAGTCATCTTTTGTTTTTTCTCGACTCTTTAAAATTGAAAAAACAAGTTGTGTCAAAGTGTCTAAAATTCATTTAATTCGAAAAAAAAAATTCCCTTTTTACTTTGAGTTGATTAAGTAATCTGCAATCGTGGAAGAAAGTCAATCAAAACCCTGTCGCTCGCGGAGACTTACGAGTCAAACATCGTTGACTCCAGAAGTGAAACCATTCCGGACGAAGCGAACTCATTTAACCGGATCAAAGTCCCCTAGGTTGGTTGGAGCAAGCACTCCAACATCCTCAGAGACTTCGGTTACTCCAAACATTTCTGGTATCCTTGCCTCTACAGAAGAAATTCTGCAACAACAAAAGGACATTACAACTTATCCTAGTGTGACGGTTAACACTTCTATTCCTGAACCGGCTCTGTCTACAGCCGATTTGGAAGGTGTTACTCCCCAACCGTCTGCTGCTGCAGAACATACATCTTCTTTGGCACCAGAAATATTTTACGGACCTGACAGTCTGCCTCTTCCTCCTGGATTGATTGCCACAGAAGAGATTGTGGAAGATCCTCCATCTAGAACTCCAACGCAACTTGGAGCTGGGATCGCCCTGTATCCTTCTTCATTAGAAAATAGTCACCCACCCTCGGAAGTTCCTAAAGAACCGATGAGGAGTCTTTTGGATAGGCTTAATATGTCTGAATAATCGTCAACATTAAGGACTGTGTTACCCGACACATAAAAAACAGAAGCTCCTTCTGCTATTCCGACAATGTTCGCCGGCGTGCCATCTGTCCCAACTAGCTTTCAGTCGCTGGATGGAGTCCATCTAGGGGCTATTTCGACAGTATGGACTGTTCCCGTTTGTTCGTCTAGAATTATATCTGGAATCTCTTACGTTGAGTCTCAACAAATTGATATGTCACAAGGTCAATTTGGGTAAACTGGTCCCCAAAGGCAAATCATTCCTTTGAGTATTGGATTACCGTCGTATGGAGGGTCGTATACCCTTTCATTTCCTTCCTCGGAAGGACAACCATGCGTGAATTCACAACAAAATTTGGGTTATGCTAGAATCACAACTAGAGGTTGGGTGCCAATCCTGTCTCAACAACCAAGAGTTGTATGCTCAATACAACAAAGTTTACCTATGACAAATATCTCCACTACACTGGCTATTATGGTAGTGTCACAAGTACAAGCATCACCAATTGTATGCCAACCTCAACTTTCGCAGGTTGTAATGCAACAATCTCTTGTACCTCCGACACAACCGCAATCGCCAACTAGTGGAATAGAATAGGTTCAAACGGGGAACACCAATCCCCATCTTGGTCAAATAGTCAGTACTAGACAACAGTCCATGGCTTCACAACCATGTTAGTACAATACCAACAACCGCAATTCGAACAGGCTTACTAAGGATATGAGCAACAAGTCTTTGCAAGTAATGGGCAGCTGTATCAACCATATCATAATGGTTATGCCCATCAACCTTACCAAAGTTACCAACATCAAATGCATTATGCTGGTATGCAAAGATCGACCGCTCAAACAATTTTGTCTTATCCTAGGTATGCTCAGCCAAGCCTGAATCAACAATTGCCTTTTATGGCAACTTTAGAGTTACCGGATCTGATTCGACTAACGAATGATCCAATTGCCTACGCCCCTTGGTGGCCAACGATTCCGCATAAGCTTCCATCAGATATTCCTAAATTTAATGGGAATCCGGGTGAAGGCCCATCAAATCATGTGATGACCTTTCATCTATGGTGTTCATCAAACACTCTCAATGATGATTCGATTTGGCTTCGCCTCTTTCAGCACACGTTAACTGGTCCGGCAGCAAAGTGGTATATTGAACTGCCTAGAGCTTCGTTTGATAACTTCAGTACCCTAGCCACAACCTTTTTAACCAATTTTCAGTTACCTATAAGGTACGAAACAGGAACTGAGCTACTTACCAATTTCAAGCAAATGACAGCCACTCACATATCCGATCATATTCATGAGTGGCGACGTCGTCGTAGAATGGTAAAAACATATGTTCCAGATCAGCTATTGGCTGAATGGTTTATTAAGTCACTGTTACCTGCTATTACAGAAGATGTGGCAAAGGGAGGAGTCATCACTGAAGAACAAGTTATTGCTCGTGCACAATATTTAGACTTGATCTATACTCAGTCTCGCATGCTCTATGATAAAATCCATGATGCTCGTAGACCAAAATTTTCCATTCCTCCGCCTCCTAAATCAAACAAAGACTCTCATGCCGGCGATGGTGTGATAGGTACGACAAGTACTAAAACCACAAAGGCTACATCGAAAAAGGCCCGCACGATTTCGAGTCAAAATGAAAATGAGGAACTTCTATCCTCAGAAGTAAATAACATGTCAACAGACAAAGGCAAAGAACCACAGTAACCAGGAGGCAAGAAGAAAAAGCAAGAGAAGAAGAAAAATTAGGAGGACTCATCTCCTAGAAAATCTTCTACAAACCCTTCTGGGAATGGGAAACCAAAAATTCCATGTCATATATGTGACG
Organism: Pinus taeda; assembly: GCA_000404065.3. Taxonomy (NCBI): domain Eukaryota; kingdom Viridiplantae; phylum Streptophyta; class Pinopsida; order Pinales; family Pinaceae; genus Pinus; species Pinus taeda. The sequence goes on from APFE030412397.1 coordinate 276,071, forward strand.
AGGATCACTGGACCAAAGACTATCCATATAAATAAGAGCTTAGAAAATCTTTGAAAAGTTCGAAAACCTCGGCTGTATTGACAGATCCATTTCCAAACCCACGAACAAATTTGGTTGCTAGCGAAAATGCTTCCCCATCCCAAGTGCTAATGTTGTCAGTTTCAAAGAAACTGAGTGATGCTCTGATATCAACAAGGAGTAAAGATTACAAGAATCCACAGATGTTGAACAACAAGGATAATGATCAACCTAGTAGTTCAACAACAACTTCGACCGAAGTCGTGCCACCCTTCATTCCTGAATTTACAATAAAACCGCCAAAGGGAGTAGTACAGAAATCGACGTTTAATCCTCATGCCCGAGCAACACAACACTATAATATAGTGGAGGATTTAGCCCAATCGCCCTCCGGGACGTCGACTCTTGAGGTATTGCAAAATTGCCCCTCCCAAAATTAGGCTTTATTATCAGTAATAGGTGGGATTGACCCAATGGATTCCAATCTTGTACCTTTTAATCACAAAGGATACGACCCTCAGTTACCATCTCAACTAGCTTTCCTCATTCAAGTGAAAGCCCTCAACAAAACTGTTCATAGAACAATTATTGATGAGGGGGCATCCACATGTATAATGTCGATGAGTTGCTGGAAAACTCCAAGGTCTCCATCCTTGTCACGATCATCAACGACATTGAAAGCATTTGATCGACGAACATACACCCCGTATGGGATACTAAGTAACATGCAAGTCGAACTAGGGGGAAAAACAATAGAAATCGATGTTGAAGTGATCGACGGAAATCTCGATTACAACATCCTACTGGGAAGACCCTGGATATATGCCATGGCAGCTGTTGTGTCAACCTACTTTAGGAAAATTGCATTTCCTTTGCAAGGAGGAATTACAATCATCGTCCAAAAAATTTTCTCCCCAACAGTTCGCAAGTTACGGGAAGCATTCTGATGATCCATGGAAGCCCTAGCATGCTTTATAATATCGAAGTAGGCCTACTAAATGACCCTACCTTAATAGGAACTTTTACCCTACCACCTCCTACAAATTTGCAGAAGTGGCTAATGTAGGAACCTACAATACGATATCTTACATTCAAAAGATGTCAGAAAACGATGTTAAAATGGATCATCTGCAAGTTTTTCCTCTAACCCCACTGGAAATATTATAGCAATCAATGTTTTCAGCATGGGAGGCAAACCCGCATCAACGTTCATCGATCGTTTGGATAGATAGGTCTAAGGAATATGGCACCCCTTCAGATCCTTCATCGCAAGTACACTCTACACACGAAGGAATCATTCAATCAATGATGATTGATGGGGCACCATGGGAAGATTACCATCATCATTCCCATCTTTTGAACTGGAAAGAAGATAATTCCAGTGACCTACACCATCCTTCAGTATTTGATTTTCTGACAAATACTCTAAATACGGTGGATTCCGAGAGAAACCTATCCAATATCAAAGAAACTATTGCCTTAAATATCTCAACCAAAACAGATGTTGTAGAGAATATTCATGTTGGCAAATCTTGTTCTTCTTCAAAATTGGAAATATATAGCACTCTCTTTCACGAGTTTAGATATGTCTTTGCTTGATCATATGATGAAATGCCAGGTATTGACTCGAGCATAGTTGAACACGAAATTAAGATGTATCCAAATGTCAAACTGGTACGACAACGACTAAGGCAGGTGCACCCCAAGAAAGCCATTGCCATCGAGGCGGAAGTTGAAAAACTTCTCCATGCTGGTTTCATTTACCCCGTTCCTCTAACCGATTAGGTATCTAATATTGTTCCTGTGATGAAAAAACAAGGAACGATTAGAGTGTGCATCAATTATAGGGATGTAAATCAAGCTTGTCCAAAAGACAACTACCGTACACCCTTTATCGACCAGATAATTGATGAATGCACCGGATGCGAAATCTTTTCATTTATGGATGGATTTTCTGGGTATAATCAAATAAATATCCACCCATAGGACCAGTCAAAGACTGCATTCATTTGTTCGTGGGGCACATTCGCATATCACGAGCTACCCTTTGGTTTGAAGAACACAGGGGCAAATTTTCAGAGAGCAATTGACTATGCTTTCCATGACATAAAAAACATTGTTCAACCTTATCTCAATGATCTCCTAGCTCATTCGCAAAAGCGGACCGATCATCCACGCCATTTGAGAGTGATATTTCTACGTTGCCGACACTACAAGATACGACTCAATCCGCATAAATGTATGTTTTGTGTCAATTCTAGTCATTTACTTGGCTTCATAGTCTCAAAGGATGGGATTCATCTTGACCCTTGCAAGGTTTAGGCAATCATTGATTTGCCTCCACCTTCGAACTTACTTCAGATTCAGAAACTCCAAGGGAAAGAAAATTTCCTCAGGAGCTTCATTCCAAATTACGCCGAACTAGCTAAAGGTTATACTCGTCTATTGAAAAAGGAAGTACCCTTCGTTTGGGACCAGGTCACACAAGCCTCCGTTGATTCTTTAAAGAAATATATAATACAAGCATCATTAATGTATGCTCCTGATTAACAAAAAGACTTTAACCTGTATCTGGCTGCAGCAGATATAACCATAGCAATGGTTTTAGTTCAAGAAGACAATGGAATTGAACATCCTATATATTATTTAAGTTGAAACTTAAATGATACTGAAATGAAATACTCCTATGTTGAAAAGCTCACCGTCGCAACTGTTCAAGCGATACAGAGATTTTGACACTATGTCCTCTTCAGGAAAAGTACCATTTTATCAGATTGCAACCCTATGACTTATATATTGTCACGACAGTTGCTGGGGGGGAAATATTCAAAATGGATAGCAATTCTACAAGAGTTTGATTTGGAATTCAAAAAATCCAAATCAAAGAAATCCCTGGTATTCGCGGAGTTACTATGCGATCTCCCATCGTCGTCCAACGATGCAACATCCGAAGAAGAAATCGTGGATGAAAATTTGTTTCTGATATCTTCAAGCGATCTGTGGTATGGAGATATAATCATTTATCTCCAGACACAAACATATAGGTCTAATACCTCACACTCTAAAAAACGATGTATTCGATACCAAGCAAAAGACTACGTGTTCATTGGTGATACTCTTTACCGTTGTGGTATCGATACAGTTTTGCAGAGGTGCCTCACCCTTGAGGAGGCCGAAAATTTCCTGAATCACTGTCATTCAGGCGCATGTGGGGGGCATCAATCTGGTTATGCTACGGCGCAAAAAAATTTGCGAGGAAGATACTTTTGGCCAACAATGTTCAAATATTGCAGAACCGCAGTTAGAAGTTGTCATGCTTGCCAAATTTTCGATAGCAAAACCAGAAGACCACCCACACTGCTGCAACCAGTAGTAGCTATTGGGCCATTTGCCAAATGGGGCATTGATTTCATGACATGTAACCCCACCTCTGTCGGGGGGCATGGGTACATCATAGTCGCGGTAAACTGTTTTACCAAATGGGCCGAGGCGATGCCTACATTAAACAACAGCGGCGAAACAGCTGCCCTTTTCTTTTTTAATAATGTAGTCTCTATATTCGGCATTCCACAGGCCATAGTCACAGATCATGGATCACATTTTCACAATCACATGATGGTTGAGTTGGCTACCAAATTAGGACTGTCCCACGACAACTCCACTCCGTACTATCTGCAAGCTAACAAACAAGTTGAGGCAATCAACAAAGTCCTAAAGCGCATGCTGCAAAGGATGATCGGAGTCCACGAACAGGATTGGCACCCAATCGTGTACTCAGCCTTGTGGGCATACCGGACATTGGTAAGAAATGCAACCTGGTTCACACCTTTTCAATTGGTGTATAGTCTGGAGGAAATCTTACCAGTTCAACGTGAAATCTCGTCCCTCAAACTCGTAGTCGACCTTCTCCCTGGAACCTCAGAAGAAGAGGCTTGTTTCTTGGAACCAATTCAATTGGGTGAAACCCGTTGTGATGTAGCTTCAGCTAACGAAGCTCATAAGAAGCGAGTCAAAGCGCAGTTTGATAAAAATGTCAAACCTCGCGTCTTCTCAGAAGGTGACCTAGTCTTACTTTACAACCAGGAATCCGATAACTTGGGAGTAGGGAAATTTAAATCATTATGGATGGGTCCCTATATTGTTAAATGAGTATTAGCAAAAGGAGCCTACGAGTTGATGGACTGTGATAGGATTCCACTGGCGCAACCTCGCAACGGGTTGTACCTCAAGCGTTACTATGCTTGATTTCGTGTAGTAATCCTCATGATTTTGTTACATTTTTGTTTTTTCCAAGAGCATTTATTTTATTTAGGTAATCCACTTTTTACATTCATTGTAGATGTTGAACCTGTTGGAATCATTCGTTGGATATGCCGACGGAGCAAGTCGTACTTCACGAAACCTGTCCTCTGTGGCATGGGCCATTTCCAATCCCAGCGGCGAGTTAGTAAGCTTCAGAGGACTGTGTATTGGTCGGACTATGAAAAATGTCGTTGAGTATAGTGCATTGATAGAACTCCTTTCTGATGCCATCACACATGGCATATGCTGACTTGTCGTCAGGCTAGACTCACAGTTCGTCATTCTACAACTCACCGGCATCTATTCTATACGAAATCCAACTATCTATCACATGTTCCTAAGGGTTAAAATTTTGGAAAGACAATTTGATTTCATCCAATATCAACATATTTCCAGAAGTTTAAACAAATTAACGGGCTCATTGGCAAATTATGTGTTAGATAGACATTTGTGACATTTATAAAAAGAATTATCACATTAATATATGCAGCAGGATCATGTAACGTAACCAAAATAAAGCTCCAAAAATCAAAAATATATTTCATAATTGTTTATAGTCTATACATAATGTTTTGTAACCAAGACAAAATTGGTCAAATGACCCAAAACTCAAAATGCTAGGGGGCATCCTAGTCTAATGATGTTGGTGATAACAAGTCACCACCTGTGAAATGATGCGTAAAAGCCTAGTCCATCGACTCGACACTCCAGTAGTATGTCGCTGCAACCGCAGAGGCAGCTCATCAGTCCTCACATCTGGGATACCAAGGGTAAGACCCTCGATCTGGTCCTGTAATGCTGAAAGAGTCTCAACCACATCAAGGTCGCGAAGGATAGCCCTCCCAACAGCCTCTCCTGCTGGAGCGGCCGCTGGGTCTCTGTGGCGTACTGCCGATCGAACTCGTCCAATGTCTACATGAGCACATGTGTTTTGATTAGTCTTGATCAAAAACATAGGAACATTATAAAGAACAATGAACAAAGATATGGTGAGAAGAATTACCCATGGCACCCATTGCTCGCCAACCAGCAGCACCAAATCCGGATCACCTCGGAAATCCATGCCAGCATATGGGAACCTAGCATAAACCATCTCCTGATGATCGAACCACTCGAATAAGGTCTCAGAAAAAGAAATCTAGGGCTGGCCATTGTGCCGAGACATGAGATCAACCCATCTCTACATCCGTGGTTTAGTCGGTGGATGTAGGCCAAGTGAAATGTACTACGACTCCATTAGTGGGATTCTCTCCAAGGCGAAAGTGGTCAAAATAGAACCATAACCAATGTTCTTGGAGCTTCCACTTTTCACCTGGTCAATTGTTCTTTCATCACAGAGAGTACTGCATCACACCAATTAAACAGCTTTGGTTCAAGGCATTCCAAAGCATACTGCATGTAAGACTTGTTGGCTATGTGAAGAGAAGAACTACCAGCCAGTCTAGCAAAGGCGAACAGAATGGTCCAAAAGGGTCGGTTAGTGACATCTCGGATATTGATCTTGCCATCCGTACTCAGCTGAGACCCCTCTCTGCAATGCCAACGAATGTACTCCCTCACGGACTCACCCCCACGGGGGGAGCCTGATAATGAGAGAGGGGCGCCATGCCTCGATAAACCGGTCAGAAAATAGATTTCCACGACTGTCAAGGGGATCGATTTGCCCCTAATCTGGAACACTTGGTTGATAGGATCCTAGGCATTGACGAAATATTGCAACAAACTGATTTGTTGCCTCATGCTAGAGATACGGAAAAGCTTCAACAAGCCAAAGTTCCGCAATGCAGCTACTGTGCCCAGATCACGTAAAGAAATAGCGTCCTCTTCTTCATGCTCACGTTCTCACCATGTAACAACCATTTTTCTTCGATGAATCTCTGAAAAACAAACAAGAGACGAGTCAGGATCTTCATTTGGTAAAAAATAGGCAAAAATCCATGAGGAAATTGTGCAAAAACTTTCCTCCCTACGCCCATCGCACCCTAGTAAGTGTACTGGGAGCGATGTATACTACCTAGTCAGTGGGAAGATCAGTATGCATCCAACCTTTCGAATAAGGAAGGGTGCGATGGTCCCAGGGAAAGTTCTTCAAACCCCAGAGGCTCAGCAGAACAAGGAAACAAGCTCAGAATAAAAAATGAAAGGCATGCAATTGAAGAGCACAAGTTTAACTCCTACATGGTCCAAACAGCGTCGAGAATCATCCACAGAATCTCCCGGAATCTGCTGGTGAAAGTCATGGGGGAAAAGCACCTCCAGAGCTCCAACAAACCAAATTCAAATGAAATGGTAAAATGAGAGGTAAAAGTCACTTTTAATTTACCATTAACGTAATTCAAGTAAAATACTAGTGTTCTTAACTCATTTATTAGGCATATGTTTTCATTTCTAATTCGTTTGATGAAGCAAATGAACAGGTAGTACAATCTTTGAAAGAACAAAATGCTAATGGTGAATCAAAGACTCAATGACCAGCATCGTGAGAAATGTTACCGCAGGGTTCAAGCTCATTAAAAAATAAACCCTCCACGAGAAGTTTTAGCACATAGTTCAAGCTCGTTGAAAAATAAACATAAGTCATGAGCAAATGTTTCACCTAGTGTTTAAGCTCATTAAAAAATGAACTGGTAAATAGCCATTGTGAATGCCGTATCGCCAGCTTTTGAGCCTTGGTCGTGTTCTCATCATCACCTCCACTCTGTTTTAGTCGATCATTCACTGCCATATGATTGTTTACCCCTTCGAGGAACATCTGCGAAGAGTGATTCTATTAGCCATCCTTGTGACACTACCATGATTGGAAATATCCAAATCTTACCTGGAATTAGCTGCTACACGAAACCATCACTTGTTCCTCGAAAATGAGTCTTCTTTAAACTCTTTTCAACTGACTCGGAAAATATGAAAAGATTGCTGAGCGATTGGCCTCCCTGGCTCGTTAAAGTCATCGTAAGTGCTATCCCTCCTCTAGAATTTAATCTTTTTGGACCTGAGGGATTATTACACAAAAAGATGGAGCACTTGTCTTGTTCGGCTCGTTAAAACTATCGAAAATTCCTCCCTTTGGTATTATTTTACACTTTTTTAGACTTAAGGGATTATATGACAAAAAATAATTGTTGGAGTCTCCTTTCTGTTTCTTTCAGAGTCTCTAAAATTGAAAGGGACCGAGTTATCTTTGTCGTTAAACTCGTTAAAACTGAATAGCGACAAACTCGTCCAAATGGATGAGAACGCGTTTCACTGTCGCTAGGCTCGCTAAAATATAGCGATAGGTTCGCCCGAAGGGCAGATTGTAGAACAAGCATATGTTATCCTCCTCAATATTGAAAAAAATAAAGAGCTATTCGTCAGTAATGACAAGGGAAAATTTGGAAGAAAACATGAAAAAGTTTTATTAGTAGCAAGTCGCTCTTGAACATGACACTTCCCTTCTGCATCCATGCCGGGTTGGGTTGTTCCGTTCACTGGTCATCACCATTAGTCCATCACATCATCCATCTTCAGGGTTAACGCTACCAATCCATCGTCAGTGTCGCTGATATGTTCAAGAGAATTCATTCAAACAATTCACCCGTGTCTCACCCATTGCAATACATTCATGCTCCATTCCTTCATGACTGCCACCCTGAATCCTGTATCATCAGATTGTTTTCACCTCCAAAATCATTTGCTTCGTTCCGTGTCGTAGATGTTGGATTCATCAAGGCCCTCCTGTGACTGGTCACTTCTTGTCGACATCAGCTCATTATCCAAGAAGCTGACTTAGGAACAACCCTTTCAATACTTTGAAGCTTGCATGCCTCAATGGCAAGTTTCCCACTTTCGGCGACAAGTTTACATCAATGGCCTTCGACCAAGAGATTTTACGTGGTGTTCAATGCCAAGTCCTTTTTCACACCACGTGAATTGTACTGTAATACGTTGAGGGTCATTGTCATTATTGGTGATTCCTCTCACGCCTGTTAACAACTTACATCATTGGCTGGTAATCAGGTGATGTCTTTCCATGTTCGACTCCAAAACATTTTTCACATGGATCGACTTGTACTCCGAGTGAACACTGAACGAGTTTTGAAGACCTTGGATCTAGTTTCATCTATCTAGGCTGCGATATATTCAGGAATATAAAGACATCAAGTGTACATCATTTCCAAACAGATAATCATCCAAATCAAAGGATGATGAGTTCGTATCATCTGTCTGTCGCACAGACAATTGTCTGTCCCATGTACATGTAAATCAATTTATAAAGCTGAGCATGGGAATGTCTGCCTCAGCTAGATCATGAAAAAATGTTTTCAAAATAATGTATTGTATTGTATCTTATTATAGGTCACCTCCCAGCTCGGATAAACTTCGGATCCTCATAGTAAAGCATTCCATCCGACATCAGAAAGATTAACGACCTCATGCTTTAGGGGGCAACTGTTATAGACATTTTTGGGCACTTCAATCCCAATCATAAATGTCCATAAACTGAGGGCTCCTAAGTCCCTAAAAATGTTGCTTCACTGCCTAAAGGAACAAGGTCAGCTGATTGCATCATCTCCCAGAAGTTCTCCACTGAAAACTGCTCATAAATGGTCAAAACTAGACCATACTAAAAGCCCAGTGCAGAGGATGTGATGCATATCACCTTCCCAGTGTACAAGGTTCGATGCATACTGAATTTCTCCTCTGTAGGGTGCGATGGTCGGGAATGGACAAATGGCTGGGAGAAAAATGCGAGGTGGAAGATCATGGAATCTTTGAGAAGCTTCACTTATGACACTTGCCTCTCTATTTTCGACCAGGGATGAGTAAGAGATCATCATTCTCCAAGTGGAAGCAAGGGCTATTAGAGATAAGACACTAATCAAGACCACAGAAGATGACTCATCTCCCTATAGTCATCTATATATGGATCCCTCATCACAAAGTTCAAAAGTGGCTGGAATTTTGTATCTTATAGAGAAGTGCTGTTGGTTTTCTGGTGTACATTCATAGTGTTGGGTGATCTAAGCTTTGCTTGATGTGAAAAAGGGCTTCCTAGCTGGAGGATGATGCTGGGTTAGAACATATGGTTGTAATCCTCTTGCTACGTTTTATCTTAATAAATTTATTCTAGTTTTCTTCCATATTCTTGTGTACTTGTTTATATATTCATTTATATGGTTAACACACATCTGGTCCTGTGTTATTGTGAATATAGATCTTTGTTTCTTCTATAGTAGTATGTTGTGGTGATTCCATAGGTTCTCTTTGAAGCTGGGCGAAGAAGAAGTGGCGAAGCTCTATCAAGAAGGAGAGGAAATCAAGCGCAAGACTAAGGTTGGTATTCTTGGTTCTCCTCTTGTTTATTTTCATAAAAGAAAACGAAAGTAGACTTTGCTTGTTTGTTTCTAAGATAGCCACCCATCTTAGTGGGAATAGCAGCATCTGAGTGGAAACTCTTCCCGGTAACAATTTGCAGTTTCGATCATGTTTAAAAAATTTAACAAAAAAGAATTCTTCTTTCCTCAAAGAGTAGAAGTCGGGATGCAACTGCTTCCTGAAATATAACAATCAAAAATTAAATTGACCTTTTTCACCGTAGTTAAGGCTTGTGTTCATTTCCATTGGAGTTAATACTCTAACTCCCCATCAACGAGGAGAATTGAAGATGATTACACAGCTAATAATCTGAGCTGCCTCAACATATCGCTCCACACACCTAGAAATGCAACTGCTTTCACTTCCGCTCAAACTTGTACGCACCGTCTAGAGATTATCGAGGTCAAAGCTGTTTCGAATCCCCTGTATTGTTGTTGTGTCGATTTTGAGCTCGTACCATGGAAGACGAGGGGGGAATTTCAGATGAGGATCCAGCGAAAGTGCCGATTGGTGGTGGTGGCATTACGATTGAAAATTTACAAGTGAAAATGGCATAGTTCACCAGTGAGAGAAATTGGGATCAGTTTCTCAGTCCTCGCAATCTTCTCTTGGCTCTTGTGGGAGAAGTGTAAGTGTTAAGGTCCAGAAACAGGAAAATGGTGGGCGTGTCTTACCAGCACTACCCCATTGTGGAAATCTGAGAATTGGAAGAGGATAACATGAAATTCGATCTGAAGGGTACTGATTTGAGCATTGGAATAGTAGTCCCACATTATGCCAGAAGAAGAAAACATTATGTTGATAGTCCAAAGAGCGCAGGTAATGCAAGTAACTCAGGACTGTATATATGGAATATGGCAGACAGAGGGCGCAGGCAGTGTTACGCAGCAGCGTTCAGGTGAAAGCGTGAAAAAGGCTGCCAACATTTATGAATAGACAACATTTTTGAATGGAGAGCAAAGGAGCAGAGGAGTATAATAGGGAGTTACAAAAGGCATAAAAGCTAAGAAAAGGCGTTGCCTCTCATACCATGTCACGCCAGGCAACAACTCCATAATGCAAAAATGATTCATGTGTTCTATTCCATCAGGTAGGTGTTCGTTATATACATGAAGGAGAGACTGTTCAGTTCATCTCCCGATGACTGTTCATATTTCTAATTTATTTATTTACATAAATTCACCCAATCAAAAGGATTAAGTGTCAACAATAAATCAATATGATTTGAGTTTTTATAAGAGACAAAAAAATATTTTATTACATGGAGAATTATTATCTCATACAAATAATTAAAAACAATTACATAAAAATGTTAAAATAATTTACATATTACTCTAAAAAATCAAATAAAAATAAATAAACAAACCCCAAAGATTATGTAAAGAAATTAAAGTGACTTAGATGTTGCATATATGTATGTGAGAATATTTCAAAAAACAATAAATATGTGTGAATTCAGTGAAAATATCTTTGTGAATTCAGTGAAAATTTAACCAAAAAAAATTATTGTAAATCCATTTTAAACATACTATTGTATTAGAAGTAATAGAGAAAACGTACCCGTGAGAATGACGACAACAATATCGAATAATTTGCATTCAATTTATCCATTATAAATCCATTTTAAACATACTATTGTATTAGAAGTAATAGAAATAACGTACCCGTCACAATGACAACAACAATATCGAATAATTTGCATTCAATTTATCCGTTAAAAAATCGTAGGCATTTACGCGTAAATTCATATTCGTATTCAAATGAACATAGCACCTTGTTATATTTAACCATCAATATGTAATCTTGTAGATATTTTTTTTAATTGAGGCTTGTTTTGCACATAAATTTTCATCTAATTATTCACATACAAATAGAGCTCAATATCACTTTAGAAAACATGTTGAGTGTTAATACTTTGATCAAGAAGAAAAAAAAAATTAGCAAAGAATATTAGATGTCTATGAATATAAAAAATCCATGATACTTCTTAGATACGGGTCTACTCTTAGTTTTATGGAAAGAAGAAAATTTCCCAGTAATCCATTTAGATAAACTTTGTCTAATAAACAACAAATTATTGATTGTGAATTTACAAGAACATGGAAAGAAGAAAAAAAAATGAGACACCAAGATATGGGTGAATTGTCAAAAGAACAAACTGAAATATCATGATATAAAAAAACTTTTCTATCATAAAAGAAATAATGCAGTATAGTTTACAACAAAATTATAAAAGTCCAAAAGACTTTCCTACTTTTGTATGTATATACTCTAGACAAACATGGCCCCAAATAAAGAAACAATGGATAAACAAAGAGATATAAAGGGAAATGAAAAAACATTGCAATACAAGACACTTAAAATTGAATAATGCACCCCACACACCAATCTAGGAATCAACTATATCTAAACAACTCCTCAAGAATAGGAACATACTCCTTTACATAGAAAGAACCACAACTCATACAACTAGGAATTATATTTTCAAGTCACCCCCTTGTGACTACTTGTGTGAATCTCAATCAACAAAGATCTACATCTGGTCCAATTTCCCAATTACACCTTCTACCTTATTCATGCAAACATAATCAATTTGTTGATGTCTATAGAAAGTAACGAACATCTACTGGAATGGAATGGTTCGCCTCAACTACTAGTCTACTAGGAAGTCCTTCACATACACTTCCAACATCTCGATGTACTCCTTGTAAATATGAAATTTCACTTCATGGAGTCTACAACCAATACGGTCCACCCAAGTGTATCCATCTAGCATGACACACTCTTCTCAAGTGCTAAGAACTCCTTAACACATGGAACACATAAAAAACGAGTATGCATACCTCTCTCGATCTTACATCAATTACCTAAATAATTTTGTAAATCATTTCAAAGACCACAACTAATCATTACATAACAATATATGACATGTAGATTTTCTATAATTATAATATGTGGTTCATACTTTCTCATGGTGATGATTCTATTATATAAATACAAATAAACTTTCAAGCCCATTTGGATCCTTTGTAACTCATCTTAGATACACCACACTATTCATATGGTGGAGCACACCAATGCTTTCTCACTTGAATTTTTCCATCATAATGTTCACCCATCATAGGATTTGTACTTATAAGCCTTTGGCATTTTTCATTTTTAATTTTGGCATACTAGTCTTCAAACTTTATACTTTACATGTCATCGAATTCTAACAAAAATGACTATATATATATTGAGTTAGCTAGGCTCACTAAGGTTAGCTAGCTCAATAAAGTTCAATGCATTCCAGTTTCCAAAGACAAAAAATGCCATCCTCACGTCCATAGGCTTTCATAGCTCCAATAGGCTAGCCATACCTATTAAGCTATCTCATCAATGTGACCCAAACCACCTTAGCTTCCACCTTTAAATTGCCTTCAAGATGCTTCACAACAAATAAAAATTTAGCAGAGCTCAACGCTAGTTTGTTGCATCGTCCTCCACTTTGTTTAGTGCATGGAATATACCGGCGAACCTTCAAACAAATCCAGTATAAAATACTCTAAGTCCTACGGTGAGTATTTAATGTAGCTATCTACATGCCTCACACCTTCCAAATGCATCCTTAGTCGTCCCATAAACACAGTGATTTACTATATAAACACACCATCAAATTCACCTAGTTTCGAAAAATTGGAAATCTCTATAGAAGATTTGAAAGTTTAGTTGTAAGGGTGGCTTTCTCTGCAAACGTACAAGTTCATGGCGGCAAACAACGGACCGACATACTAAGGCCTGCCTTTTCAAACAAGTGAATGGAACTGTTGCTTGGCCTACTGGTGGATTCTTCTACGCTTTCCCAGCATCCTTCTTTGTCTTTTTTGTTGTCTTGAGACGAATCCAACTTATCGCCATCTATAACTTTTTGTTTTACCATTTTTTCAACTTATCTCCATCGTCCAAGAATTTATAACTCACATACAGAAAAGGGTGTGTCACTGTATATTGTTACATTCATTGCATTCCCACAGGTCTTGGACATGTACTCACTATTCAAATACAGAATTGAAGCTCTTGCACATATTCTTCAGAGCCTCCTTTGAATCCTTGGAGGAAGATCTTTTATGAAGTCATTTCTACGGGAGAGGTCCTTACACATAGCTACAAGCTAGTAATAAAGGTCAACACCCGCGTACAGTTAAGAATAAGAATAAGAGATGAGTTCCCTGTGGGAACCCTAGATCTGTAACAAAGGTGGTGATGCCGACATTTTTGCACTCTCCGAGTGTATAACAGTAATCTCAATGAAAAAACATAACTGCCGTAGAGCATGATTTCGCTCTAAATCCCTTCTGGTTGACGAAAACAAGGAAGATGAAAACCCTCGAACCTCGCTGCTTGCAGATCACCAGTGGCAAAGCACGAGGATGTGATTGGAGATGGGGTAGAAAAACATCAGTGTGCGAATTCGCCTGAATATCCAATATCCAACTCGAGCTCAATATCCAACTAAGGCACCTTCGTTGCACCGACTAGAACACATAGGAATGACTCTCTACAACACGTTACCCAAGCGGCTTTATCTACCATCCAAACACAATGGAATGACTCTGCCATGCAGAAACAAACGCTAGGAAACAAACCACTCTCGATCACCCACTACACACGCTTGGTCAACAATGGACTCTCCAGGCATCAACAGTCTCCAAGCACTTAACCTGTGATAGGCCAGCTTCACCGCAACACGATCACCAGTCACACACCATAGTAACCAGTCACAGCTATCCTGCCCTTGTCTTAATAGACTTGTACTGTACTATCCACCAGCATAAAATTTCCTCATGCAATCACTGCCAAACAATTACTTTCAACGTCAGAGGAAACGAGCTTAATCACCCACTACAGATGCTCCATTAGCCAGGGACTCTACAAGCATCAAATCCCCATAGTGTTGTCGCAAACCTAGGTACACAAAGAAAATATAATTGTCACATATAAAAACTTTCTTTCACATCTCCAAAGATGGCACAAAGGATTTATCGTTCATAGCATAACTTCAACCTCTCCCCATAATGTTCAATTGATAGTTTTTCCTTTTGATTACAGTATTCACGAAGAGTTCTTAGGCCACTATCGTCTCTGCAACGTTGTCGTTATGGTCTCCTTAACTTCAACGCAGCACTGAACAAATACACTCCCACGCTCCACACACGCAAGGAAAACACAAGGTATAGGTTCTCGATAGGCTCCAACACTTCGTATTATCTCTATTTCAGACATTTAACTGTCATTCCTCCTTGGCCAGGAAACAAACCACAGAGCTATACTCCACTCGCAGGTTGTTTCCTCCTTCAGATGACTCCGTAAATTAGAAATTTCATTTTTTATTTTTCAGTCTAAAAAAATGCCTTCTTTATTATTACGAAAGAAATTACAGTCACATGATTCTGTCAAAACATAGCAGCAAGAAACCCAACAAAAAATAAAAACATATACCAACCTCTATGATGTCATCCACTTAAAGTTCATTTTTTGTTGAGAAATGTTTTATTACCAAAAAAACAAGAAAGAAAAAAAACACAAGAGACGTATGGTAGACCTATTTATAAGATAGGAATAGACTAGAAAACAATATAATGAATGACTCTACTAGGTTCTGAAATGACTCTTTTGGAAAGTAAGTCAACAATAAGATTCTACTCCTTATATATATCATTGAAATCAATGTGCTGAAATGAATTGATTAAGATCAGAATGTGTTTCATTGAATACTGTGAGTAGATGAGGTGGAAACATGACAATCCCTTTACCTAATGGATGCATCCTTTAGAGTCCCCGAAAATGTGCATATTGTGGATGTTGAGCCAACTAACAGTGTATAATAGCCCCCACAGTGAGATGATTTCCGCTTTATTGTTAGAACCCAAACCACCGTCCCACCAAAATTAATCAAACTTATCAGGTTCATTTGAAATAAGAACACCACAACCACACAGTCGAGAATTACAAGCCCCATTGAAAAGACCCACGAGATAATCATTCCAGATGTCTTACAATATAATCTTTCTTGATTTTTTAATCTATTTCATAGGGCCTCTTTCCAAAAAATGAGAAACAATCCCCATAACAGTGTATCTAATATCAAATGGATTATCTTCAAATATGGTAAGGTTCCTGCAGCGCCATAAACACCAGATGATGAAAAAAGGTGGGGTGCCAAAATCTTGTTATGGCTGGAACCAATGCTTAAAACCTGCCAACACTGTTCTATGCTTCCAATCCTCGATAATCTGGAATATACTGAAGACTCTGAACCAAATTTCTATGGAAAGCAAACATTTCATGAAGAAGTGTTCAACATCTTGCGAATTTTTCTTGCCCAACATACAGATATTAGGAATAATGAAACCTCTGTGAACTAAACTATTCCGAGTGACAACTTTTTCGTTCAATACCAGTGAACCAAAATGTTTAACCTTCAATGGGAAGTTCCATTTCTGGGATTTTTGGAACAAGGATAGCTCCACGGAAGGATTAGCTCGTATGGAAATGGACCTATAAAGGCCTTTGGTTGCAATGAGGTTCTTATGGAATTGCCCAACCCATCTCATCTTATAATTCTTATCTGAAATATAAATACCTAATATAAAGAGTCCATTCGGTAGCCATAAGACCTAAAAGATCCATGTCCTTTTCCCATAACCAAGTCTGAAGATATGGAGAATGTGCTCGAAAAGAAACAATATGAGAAAGAAAATAAATACCTTTGTCATGCAAATGTTGTAAGAGGGGAAAGAAAGCATACATACCCCTTGGTAACCACCAATAATGCCCATTCCAAACTCCATCCTACTGCCATCACAAACCTCAGAGCAAATCCTTGCAAATAGCTAGTGCCTTTGTCCCATCATACTGCGTCATTTATATGAAATTGAGGAAGGGATTTTAGCACCACCTTTAATCCAAACTTCAAAGTCATGATATCCCAAATATTTATCTTAGATGATTTGAGACCAAAGACCCCTACCTGACAAACTTCTCCACAAGAGTTTGCAAACGAGAGCCCTATTAAATGATAAGGTGTCTAGGATCCCCCATCCCCCGTGTTCAATAGCTTTAGCTAAAAGAGAGAGTGTATCTAAATGAATCTTACATGGTTTTTCTTTACCAGACTAGAGAAATATAGCAATAATTGCATCAATTTTATGAATGATATCCAATGACAGCATATAGAGATGAATCCAATAAATAAATAGTTACTCGAGTATAGCTTTGATGAGAATGAGCCTACCCCCAATGGAGAGATTCCTGAAAGCACAATTTTTTAATTTGAGGTCAATTTTTTTAATGATCCAGCTCTAGTTAGCGATTTTGTATAGATTTGGTTTAATTTGGAAACCAAAATATTGAAATCAAGAGTCTACATCGCATGAAGAAATCCCAAATAAACCGCAGTTCTGATCGATCACATCCCGTGGCACTTGTGAAGGAATCACTTCAAATTTGTGAGAGTCCTTGATAAGGCCCAAAGTTGATCCAAAAATGTTTAAAATATGATGAAAATGTGACCATTCAGGGATAGAAGGCTCACCACCGAGCAGGAGGTCATCAGCAAAAATCAAATGTGTAATTCCCATTTGTCTAGTCATAGTGATGCCCTTAATCAAGCCTTTGTCCCTGGAAACCGAGATTTTCCTGCTGATATATTCCATAATAATAAAGAATAAAATAGGAGATAAAGAACATCCTTGCCTTAATCCCTAGTGAGATTTGAAAAAAATCAGTAGGGAGGTCGTTATTAATCACAACAAATTTGGCAGAGGATACACAAGCTAAAATCTAGTTAGCATTGTGGATATTAAGACCAATTTTGTAAAGAATCAGTCTAAGAAATTTTGAGTCAACACTATCGAAAGCCTTGGTAATATCAATATTCATTAAGCAAGCTTTAAGTCTCTTGACCTTAATAAAGTGAAAAACTTCATGTGCTATAGCCATCGCGTCTTGAATCTGACGCCCCTCAATAAAGCAAATTTTTTTTGGTGAAATACGATATGATTGAGAGCTTCAAGTATCACTGTAATAAGTTTAGAAATTAGTTTATAGATTGAGTTGTAGAGGGATATAGGCCAAAAATCAAGAAATGATACCGAGCTCTTTTTTTGGGCGATTAATTTTGTGAAAGTAGCATTCATAGTACCCGAAATACATCGCTAAATCCAAGATTCTTCCACAACATTCAGAAGATCTTGTGACATATCGTCAAAATAATGTATGTATAGCTCGACACCCAACCGTCCTATTGAGGATTTTTCTACTTGGCACAAGAAAGAAGAACAGAATGTAATTCTTCGGTCAAAAGAGGTCTTCCTAGAATGACATTGTCAGAGTCATGTAGCATCAAGGGAATTTGATTGATAAATTCCATTTGGTCTCCAAAAACGTGAACTTTTTCAGAGAAAAGTGTTTTGAAATGAAGGAAAGCTTCCTGTTGAATATATGATTATCAGGTAAGGACAGAACCCCCAGCTCCACATTTGTTCAATATTCCATCTACTTTGCACCTCATAGATGCAAATTTCTGAAATAATTTTGAATTTCGGTCACCAACTTCAACCCATAGTGCCCAAGTTTTAAGTCTCCAAGCCAATTCCTGTGCCTTGTATATGTATCTTTTTTGTGCTTCCAATTCCAAAATGTGCATCTTACACACTTCAAAGTTTTACATAGGATCATCCATATAAAAAAGAACCTGCAAAGAAGCTTCAATGAGATCAAGTTTATGAGAGTCAACAATTCTTTTACCCTTGATCCATTTGCAAACCTCCCTCTTAAGACATTGAAGCTTATTGCATATAAGATCCATAAGGCTGAGCGACAAATAATGGTCATTCCAAACCTTGTGTATGATATCAATGAAATCCTTGTGTGACAACCATGTATGATTGAACTTAAAAGGATAAGCCTTGCGACCCATGTCTCAAGTCCAAGTCAAAAGAATTGGAAGGTTGTCCAAGGTAAAAGAAGGATAAATTGAAGATTGGAGATTTGTTAATCAAGAGACCAACTCGTCTTTAACCAATAATCTATCCAATGCCTTAGACATATATTTAATCCATGTCCATCCATTTATCCATGTAGGCACAATATTAGATGGAAGAATGTCTGAGAGGGACACAGAAAAACAAATATTTTTGAAAAATCTTTCCAAGGAATCATATTTCACCTTATGACCCCAAACTTCGCTATTATCAGATTAAGGTCGCTAGCCACAATAATAGAAAGTAGATCTGATATACTAGATTCCGAAACCCTGTCCGAGAAATTCTACCTACCAAGGTATGGAGCATAGTAGTTGATGACTCGGATACGAATAGCAAAACCCTAGGGGTAACCTGAAAGTAAGACACATGCAAGAGTACATTAAACCATAAGCTTTGAAACTAAATGCCTTCCAAGCCACAACTAAACCACGAGATTAATATTAATATTCATTAATATATATATATAATAATAATAATAATTATTAATAATAATAGGTAATATTATATTAATATAATGAGATATTATAATTATAATAACTATAATATTAGAATAATATTATAATATAATATTATATTATAATCGTAGGGCCTATTTAAGTTAAACCATCGGATTGACCAGCTCCAAATAAATGTTACAACAAAACTTATGTATTTTGGTCAAGAGGGGGTTGGAAAATTCGACCTCCACTCACATAACTATAGCATGTGCCTTGTTTACTTTGTCACCTAAAACATATAAAAACTTGCTCTTTCATTTTGATTGTAGGTTGGTTTTTGTTAACTGCAATGTACATTTTGAATGCTTTTAGGGCAGAGTCATAAAATATAGCTTTTGTTGTTCTTTTGAATTGAAATATAAGGAAAGATAATTACAGTGCATGTAAATAAATATTTATTAGGTTTACTAAAAGTGTTGATAGGGAATATGCGAGTGAAATATGCTAGTTTAAATATCACACTGATCTTCTTAACTTCGTGTATTTTTATGTGCATTAGAATTTTAATTGAAGAGTTTAGGTTGGATGTAAGAGGTATTATTAAACATTTTATCACAACAAAATTGGAGGACGATACACAAAGCTAAAATCCAGTTAGCATTGGATATTAAGACCAATTTTATAAAGTATCAGTCTAAGAAAGTCTTAGTCGACACTATCAAAAGCCTTCTCAATATCAATCTTCATTAGGCAAGCTTTAAGTATTTTGACCTTAATAGTGTAAAACTTCCTGTGCTATAGCCACCGTGTCTTGAATGGGACGCCCCTCAATAAAGAAAAATTGTTCCGGTGAAATATGATCTGATATGAGAGCTTTAAGTCCCACTGCAATAAGTTTAGAAATCAGTTTATAGACCCAGTTGTAGAGGGATATAGGCCGAAAATTGAGAAATGATACCAGGTTTTTTTTTGGGGATTAGTGCTATGAACGTAGCATTCATAAGATCCTGTGACATGACATAAAAATAATGTATGTATAGCTCGACTTCCCAACCGTCCTGTCGAGGACTTTTTTCCTTGGCACAAGAAAGAAGAACAGAATGTAATTCTTCACTCGAAACAGGTCTTACCAGAATGACATTGCCAGATTCCTATAGCATCAAGGGAATTTGATTGATAAATTCCATTTGGTATCTAAAAAGGAGAACCTTTTTAGAGAAAAAGAGTTCTCAAATGAAGGAAAGCTTCTTGTTCAATATCTGATTGTGAGGTCACGAAAGAACCCCAACTCCACAATTGTTCCAGATTCCATCTACCTTGTGCCTCGTACATGCAAATTTGTGAAATAATATCGAATTTCGGTCACAACTCCAACCCATAGCGCTCAACTTTTAAGTCTCCAAGCCAATTCCTGTGCGTTGTATATATCTCTTTTTTGTGCTTCTAATTCCAAAATATGCATCTTATGCGCTTCAATGTTGTACAGAGGATCATCCACATAAAAAATAACCCGCAAAGAAGCTTCAATGAGATAAGTTTATGTGAGTTAGCAATTTTGTTATCCTTGATCCATTTGCAAACCTCCCTCTTAAGACATTGAAGCTTATTGCATAGAAGATCTATAAGGCCGTGCAACGAATAATGGTCATTCCAAACCTTGTGTATCATATCAATGAAATCCTTATGTGACAACCAGGTATGGTTCAACTTAAAAGGATAAGCCTTGTGATCGATGTCTCGAGTCCAGGTCAAAAGAATTAGAAGGTGGTTCGAGGTAAAAGAACGATAAATCGAAGATTGGGGGTCCATTAAACGAGACACTAACTGGTCTTTAACCAAGAATCTGTCCAATCTCTTAGACATATATTCAATCTGCATCCATCCATTACTCCATGTAGGCACAATCTTAGATGAAAGAATGTGTGAGAGGGACACACAAAAATTGATATTTTTGAAAAAACTTTCAAACGAATGAGATTTCACCTTACGACCCGAAACTTTGCTATTGTCAAGAGTTACATTAAGGTTGCCAACCACAATAATAGAAGGAAGATCCAATATACTAGATTCCAAGACCATGTCCAAGAAATTTCGCCTGCAAAAGTATGGAGCATAACACTTGATGATCCGTATACCAATAAAAGAACCCGTGGGTAACGCAAATGTAAGATACATGGTTTCCAAGCAACAACTAAACCAAGAGATTAATATTAATTATAATTAGTCTATATATTAATATATAATTAATATAATATAATATAATATAATAATATTAATATATCTATATATATATATATAGATAATTATAATATTATATTAATATATACCATAATCTTGGGTGAAACCATCAGATTTGAACCGCTCGAAATATAATGTTACAACAAAACTTGTGTATTTTGGTTCAAGCGGGGGATGGAACCTTCGACCTTGCTGACCTAACTATAGCCTCCTTAGACGGCCCACACGGTCATGCCTTATTTAGTTTGTCACCTAAAACATATAAAAACACACATTTTCATTTGCACGGGGGAATGGGTATTATAATATTATCAACCCTAAGAATGATAGTATAATTAAAATTAAGGATTTTGATTGTAGGTTGGTTTTTGTTAACGCCAATGTACTTTTTGAATGCTGGTAGGGAAGAGTCATAAAATATAGCTGTTGTTGTCGTCTTGAATTGAAATACAAGAAAAGATAATTACAGTGTGTAAAGAAATATTTATTAGGTTTACTAAAACTGTTGATAGGGAATATGCGAGTATAATATGCTACACGGATCTTTTTAACTGTGTGTTTTTTATGTGCATTAGAATTTTAAATGAAGAGTTTAGGTTGGATTTAAGAGGAGTTATCTCAATTATTAAACATTTAGTATGAAACAGAAAAGAATGATTTTAAAGTGTATCTTCTCTTATTTAGGCCAATTCCATACAACTTAGATTTATTGCTTCAAACATGACTATAAAAATAAAATTGGTGATGTGATTGAGAAGAAAATTCTATAGACCATACCTCCATGTAATTACATTATTCCAATTAATAATGAGACTAAAAATTCTTTATATTCTACATATGTCATGTTTTTTATTTCATATTGAATACAAACCAAACATGCTATGTTCTTGTTGTTAGTGCATAAAATATGGGTGGAGTAATTTTAGAATCAAATATTATTATCTAGTTAAAATGAGATTGAAGAGAAAATACTATACTCATGAGAAGGGAATAATTGAGTTATTTTTTCATTCAAAATCATAATGTCTTCTTATATATAAGAATGTGAATCAAGAGGAGAAAGATATATATAAACTTTTCTTGTTTATTTATTGTAAAATCTAAATTACCTAATATAGTATGTATTTATATAAAGTAAATGCTAATGAACACTAAACGATTATTATTAATAATTTAACGTTTTTTCCTTAATTTTCTTTCTATAAAATAAACCAAACTTATCTCTAAATTTGATAAATTTATATCAACCAAGTGGCTTGGTCAAACTATATGCACTCTCGTGCAATATTGAATTTAAACCTCTTCATTTAATACAGATTTTCTAATGAAATGACAATGAACATGAATTTGTTAGGTGCACTCATGAAACACGATATTCTTTTCTAGTTTTAGAACACCTTGATTGTTACATAAAAGAATTTTTGGCTTGGTTTGTTCAAGTATCAAGTCTCCAAGCATTCGTTTAAGCCAAATTGTTTCACATGTTGTATTTATTGTTTCAATATGTTCTGCATCTATAGGAGAAAGTGAAACCACATGTTTCCCACTAACCCATGAAATTTCATATGCTTAAGACTTAATTCATATGTAATTATTGATTTTCACTTGTTCATTGATCCAATACGATTGAAATCTGTATAACCACTTAAGTGAAATTCATTGATTTCATGATATAGTAATCCAAAACCTATTATACTTTTAACATATTTGAAAACACCTATTACTCCTCTCCAATGTTCTACTTCAAGCTCTATCAAGAACATGTATATTTAGTTGATTTCAAAACTAAGACAAGTCCAAATCATTGTAAGATGAATTAAACTTCCCACAAGATGCATGTAATTTGATACATTTGTAGATTTTGAGTGTACTTTAGCTAAAATATTCTGTCTTTCTCCGTATATGTAAATATATTTTTACAGTCAACAATCTTGTATTTTTCTATTATGATTTTTACATGCTTATTATGCGAATTAAAAACACAATTGTTACTATGCCAAACTTCAACATCCATGCAATATTTTAGGAAGCCTAAATCTGTAATATCAAAATTATATCGTGATTCCAATTTTATCTTGGTAATGGGTCTTTTATGATTTCATATACATATATCACTAATATATATATGTGCATTATCCACACTTTTGATGTGGAGTTTTGAATCATAAAATCTTATCCTAAATCTATTATCCTACTAATATTTATCATTTTTTTATGTACCAAGCTCTTGGTGCCTATTTGATGCCATAAAGAGCCTTGAATAATCCACATCCTATATGTTTCCTTCCACTAACATGGAACCTTGAGGTTGACACACCTAAATCTCTTGCACCAAAAACTCATTGAGGAAAGTGTTAGAATATAACACCTACCTCAGTAATAAAGTCAAATTAGTGATTTAGGATAAAAGTAGGCTTTTTAGTTATTATTTTATTTTAGAGTTTTAGGAAACTATCACCTACCAAACTCTATATAATATAGGAGAATATTGTTGTAACCATTTGAATTGTTTTGAAAATAAAATATCTTGTTTGGCATCTGCATCTATTCTATCTAGAGTTTCATCAATAAGTTGGGTCTAGTTCATTCTATAATATAGTATCATAATAAGTAAACATTATGACCTCAGATAAAATTCAAAGGTAGACGTCATTAGAGTAGACATTTTCTTAAGAGTTTTCGTGTTCACATTTATAAGAGCTAGAGTCCTTATAGGTATAAGCCACCATCATTTCACATTAAAGAAGAGCCACCAAGGAACACTTGCGAAGGTTCTACGTGGTATTCAGGAATTTGATTAGAGGATCCTCCATTTCATATTATTAAGTATTATGTTGACACTATATAAAGGTTCCATAGAAAATTTGTTATTTGAGAGTTTAGTGGTCGAGCTAGTGTACGTATGTGCTAGCTCAAAGAAAATGGTCATAGGCTAAGTGATTGTTGGCAAAGCATCGTAACTAGAATTTACACTAGTATGGTTGTTGTCGAGATCCATGTCGTATTCTATTTTGTATCTCAGATCATGGTATTCTTGTCAATCCTCACATCCTCACCATCCCAACTAACTTAGTCAGATATCTAGCATTATACTGAACTACAAGAATGTTGTTGATATGTTCTACTTTTTATATAGTTGGAGAGCTTGAGTGCTATAGTAGCAATAATATGAGACCGAGGGTGATTCCATCATTTTTACACACCCTGTACAGAGTCATGATCATCTTTGTATAATGGTTTCTTGAGTCTCACTAGTGTTATCATCATTGGAATTTGAAAGCTACAAGGCCTCTATGAATTTATTGTTTAGTGGCGTAGGATCTTATTTCCATATTTGAATCTTAGCCATGAAGGTTCTTTAATAAATTTCTTATTTGACAATGGAGTAGTTGAGCTAGTGTGCATGATGTGGCTCAAAGAATATGGTCATATACTAAGTGATAGCTTCTAAAACATATTAAGTGGAATTTTCACCCGTTTGAAAGGTGTGAGATTCATGGAATTTGTTATTTTTTATCTTAAATAAAGTCGTAACATGTTTGGGTTGCATTGACACAAGTTGCTTACTTCATAGCCCATATCACAATAGGTTTCAATAGTTTATACACATGGTTAGGAGGAAAACGGTTCCTATGTAATAAATTCATATGAACATACTTTCATATTGATAAGTATTCTAGTATGTTTCTCTTTTATTCATATTCGATCAAACTAACTGCCAAAAGCAGTGTATCGCTGGTAAAATGAGGAGATAAATTTCATTTTTCTTCATTCATATGCACCTTGTACATATTTAATTTATTTGAAGTGAACTTTCTCAAGAAGACTTTTGTTTTTTCTTCCACACATTTGTAAAGAAATGAAAATGTCATGCGGTAATGTCTCAATGAGATGTCTAATTTCAATTTTATTCATCTAATAATAAAAGAAATATAATTGGAAAAAAGAAGTCATTTTAAGTTGAAAATTATAACTCCTAATAACTTCACTTATATTATGCAAACCCCAAGAAAGAGGAATAGTTTGGAGATGTTGTGGATTGTGGTAGTAGGATAACACATCATGTATTAGGATTTTATTTATTTTTTGAGACTTCCAAGTATAGCTCAATATATTTGCAGGGAAGACTAGATGCATTTATAGACAAATTGTAACAAATTTTTCTATGACCTTAAAAGTCTTCTGTTGTAGTTGTTAACTTGATTGAAGTTCAATAGGTTGTGAACTTTATTTTTCTAGTTTTGTATGTGTTGCCTCTAAGATATAGGTTGCATGTATATAATTATCTTTCTCTTTATTTTTATGGGTTCACTTTTCATGTTGTATGAGTTCATTAAATACATCTTATGCCTTTATAGTACAAAAGTTACATGGTGTTGCTTGATTATCCAAGAAGCCAGTGCCCTAATCTACCCAAGTAAACCATTTTATAGCATTCGAAAACTTTATATTTGTTTTCTTCTTGTTTAAATCATACAAGTGAAAAGTAGATAGTAATAATTGTTCAACCTCCCTAGTAACAAGTTTAAGACGATCTTATATTACACTCTCAAGACTTAGGAAATGCAAAGCATGTTATTTCACAGAGTCATTTTTATTTTCCACCTAACCATTTGAGTGGTGTTTGATGACAATATAAATTGCAAAGCCCATTGTATTTATTTTTGTTGGGTATGTTTGTTCTAGGTGAGATGGATGATAAAGAATTTGAAAATTAAAAAGTTGGAATGATAACAAAGAAATTAGAGGATGATCCATCTAATTGTGGAAAAATAGTATTGTTTATTGATGACCCATTTTTATCCATACATATTAGTTGTCTAAATTGTGAGGTTATATAGATTAAAATGCAATTTTAAAGCTAATTTCTAATTTAGTGGAAGATAATCTATAAGTCCTTAACAATAAGATGATTTTATCCAAGAGACTAAAACTCTTTCTTTAAAGTATTACTAGAGCTTTTGTATAGCTTTCTAGGAGCCTCATAACTAAGTAATGCCATAAATGTACTAAATTACTACATATTATAATGGTGAATATTCTTCACAATGATAATGGCATGGTCTAATAAGCCATAAAGGATATTGTGTCAATTGTATTCCTAGATAAAATATCTATATTAGTCTAGTGCATATCCCAAGGCTAGATACACATTGGTCATATGGGTATTGTTCAAATAAATTTAGAATTAATGGATAGTAATATGAACAAAATTTATCTTCAATTTATTTCTAACACACGATGTTATTTATGTTTAGAATCAAATGTACCTTGTATATTACATTCTATTGATCAATTATTTCTTTGAAATGTAAAAACTTGAAGTAGATGAATTAAGTAAATGAATTAACTAGTATATAAAAATATATGATATCATTCATTTCAAAACACAAATTGTTCCAAGTCTCATAGGCTAAACATTTATGTATGGGGTTGCAACCCTAAGTATATGCAACATAATCAACAAAGTGAGATAATGTTATGGATAATGTCTTAGCAATGAAAGTTCTACCAATAATTATGCTAAAAGCATGTGCCTATCAAATGAATATTCCATTAGCTTCATCAGTTATTTAATCTATGGCATTCTAACTGACAGAAAATACTCTATTTATCTATTTGTGTTTGGATGTTTTGTCTATTACTTGGGGCATATAAATAAACATTATTTCTTCCTAAGCAGTAATATACTCATTCCTTCGCACGCTTCATGTGCTTATAGATTGTACAATTTGATCCAATATTGCAATGCACAATTTATTTAAGGATTTCAATCATTTTGTTTCCTAATACATGTTAAGAGATATCAAATTTACTAAATCATTGGTTGAATGAAAAAATTATTTCTAACCCAGATAATTTAGCAATTTAGCATTTATGTACATTTTTTGGTCCTATGTCATACGAATCCACTCCAAACTGAATTTTGGAATTTCCATTGCATTTATATTCAACTATTAACATTGAGTTGTTTCACAATGGTGATGACCAAGACGTCTATTTTCATATCTAACTTTAGAGATTGTTTAAATGCTCATTGAAATTATGGGCAGAATTATTGTGCTTTATAATGGGGTTTTCTAGCTCCACACTCACTGTGTAGAATTATTTCAATAAGTGTCTTTTATCATTAATGAAATTACTTATTTATTTTGCATATTATTGTTAGCACTTTCAATCGTGTGTTTTTGTAAAAGGTATATCTATTTTTGACCTATTTATATGGAATTCATCATTGTGATTATCTTTATTATAATTGTGATTATGTTTTGGAATTGCAAATAAATTTTATAGTTTTCTAATTTAGAAAATATAAAAATTAAATTGGGTGTGTTTACCAAAAAAAATTTGTAATAAAAAATCGATCAAAAAAGTGAGTATTAATGTAGAATAAAACTCCAACATGGTGGTGCATTGTTGGTTTGTGTATCTCATAAGTTATTTAATAAATAAATAAGTTATTTTTTATTAAGTTAAAAATAGGTACTATATGATTATATACTTTATAAAGATTTTCCTATTGTGTGAAGTATTATTTTTACAAAGATTGTCATAACTACTCACATTATTCTTTAAAGAGTACTAGCTCAATGGAAGAGCACTCTCCTTAGAGTCACTCTATTGGTGGTTAGATTCCACTTTGCCCGGCCATGAGTTAATCAATCATATTGTATTTTATTTTACTTGCCAATATTTATTGTCTTAAAGTATAATTTTTCATTGTGTCTAAGGAGAAAATAGTAATGACTAAGAACATATGATCTCTATAAATACAATGTCTTTAATCCCAACTATTGTCTCTCAAGAGAAGAGACCGAAATTGTAGACTCTTGTGTTATATATTGTGGTTATAGAGATAATTTTTTAAAACAAGAAATTGAGGCACTTAGCTAAATACAATATTTAAGAAAATACAGAAGTCTTTTTTGTCTCAAGTTACCAAAGAGTTGTCTCAAATATTGTCTCAAAACATCCCTCTGTTGTAGTGGTTCATATTTAAATAATTAATCTTAATAAAAGAAAATATGAATAACGAAATATGAACATATTTCACTAAATCATTAGTGACTAATACAAAAAGTCAGCATAATAAACTTGTAATATATAAATTCAATTTAGTTAACCTCGAAGTTTAATTTCTTTTGATAGCTATCTATTTATAATTGGCTTTTTTAAATATCAT
>APFE030412414.1:0-19649 GCA_000404065.3 Pinus taeda
AAGTCAACGCTGGTCAAACTTTCTGCGAAACCCTAGCAGCAGAAAATCGTACTACAGCTCAGTCGTACGGTCTGTCCTCTTCGTCCTTCCCACGTGTGGCTGAAATTCGTCCTCCAAGTAGCTCGTACTCTTTAGGATGAGAGAGGAAGATGTGAGTTGTGTTGTGATGAAATTCTCTCCAACTTTTCCTGTATTTATATCCATCAATGAGGGTGTGTGACACATCTGTTGGGCATGTGAGCCTACATTACAAAACTGGCCGACCTTGCACATATAATTTATTAAGAATAATAAATTCAAAATATAAGTTCTGCTCATCGAATTAAGACTATTTTTATATGGATTTTACACCTCTCAGAAAGAGGAATCCAACAAAAATATTAGCCTCTTAATCTGAGTATCAGAACATGGAGTTTGGACCTAGTTGTCCAAATTTAACAGATTTCCTTCGGCAACCTCGTCAAAGTTAAGATTGGAAAAACCAAGGGGTGGGGGAGTAAATCGAGGAGGGGAGTTTATCATCTTGGGAAATGGATTAATTGTGTTTTAAGTTCCATGCTTGTTTCAAGAGTTCCCACCCCCTTGCAACCAACAAAACAATAGTTTGGCTCTCGAGGCTTTGTTAAGCATTTATGGATCCCTCAATCCAAGGCCCCCTACCAACTTTGGTTAACATACCTTCTCCCAAGCCACTATAGCCCACTTCCTAGTGTGCTTAGTGCCTTGCCACAAGAAATCTCAAAATTTGGTAGTGATAGTTTTATAAATCAGCGTATGCGTTGGCAATGCTGAAATTTGGTATAGCGGTAAAGCTTGAAGAACATCTTTGATTAAGGTCACACGACCTTCCAAGTTCAAAGAGTGGAAGGTCTAGTTGCCAATTCGATTTGAGATCCTCTCAAGAATGTCTTGGTCAACAAGAAGCACATAAAAAAAAATTCTACCTGTGAGAAAATTTGTTCGTTGGTTGTTGATCAATGATGAAAGGTTTCTTTACTATGTTTATAAGCAATTTATTCTTAATAACGCTTATTTTTCAATCACCCAGTCACTCTTCCCATCTCCCCCTTGGATTTCATCCCAGTAGTGTTCCCAGATCACAACTCTATTTTGGCTTGATTTCTCTGTATTTTAGATCTTGTGCTTGTGGATTTATCATGATAGTAAGGACGTAGTCTTTTTAAATCAAAGCAAATCTTGCTCATGCTCAGTGTGTCATAAGTAAGGAAATGTCAATATTTCTCCAAGAAATCACATCCATCATGATGGTCTACTATGCTAAATCTCCCATGTGACTACTCCACTTCCTCCAAATCTTGCACTAGTTTTAACTCTACAAAGGGATTCTTAGATAAAAACTAGAAAATATGTAGTTGGTGTTCTGGTTGTTCTTGTAAGAGAGTTAAGAGGATTACTTGCAGTTAGTGAAACCCTGCAATCCCTCTAATAGTCAACCATTTAAGATTGGGTTCATCTTCAGCTAAATGCAAGGACAATTGATTTCTGTTTTGCTATCATTGTGTTGCAGTGGAAGTGACAAAATTGTAAATAGTTTGTTGAGATCGCCATCATTAATGCCTTGTCTGTATAATCTTCTCACATCTGGTACTCCTAAAGCAAAAAAGAAAGCTTGTTCTCTTCTTAGAATCCTTCACAGCTGGGACTCTTCAAGAATTGCTCAAACAATTCTCTTGCCCGAGACTGGCAATTCAGTCACTTTAGCACACTAGTGAAGCAGTCGCCAGTTTTCCACCAATTCATGTAGGGGCTTGGCTTTTACTTGTACAGATATTCTTTGGCATACAAGAATCAAAATAAATGTAAATATCTCTGTTATTTGACAAGATTTTGTTTTGTACAGTGTTTAATCAGTCATAAAGGAGATGGACGACATAGAAATTTGGGGTGTCCAACTCACCTCTATAATTTACCCTTCTAGGAGATGCCTAATCGCTCCCACATGGTCATTGTAGCTTGATGTACCTTTGAGTCCCATTGACTTGATTTGATCATTTGTGTAATTGATATAAAATTTCTATCTTATCAAACATGTATATTTGAGTTGGACTAGCTTAATTGATATGTGCCCACTTTTGCTAAACAGTACATATTTTATGTCTAGAATCTGGATTAGGTATTCTCACACATAGCCATCATACCATTATCAGCAAGGTCATGGCTTTTGTTTTTTAGCTTTTACTCCTTATCAATAAATCTATGTTTAGGTTTTACCCTCCACTTTTTTTAGTGAATAGATTGAGGAATGTGATTGCACAATCTTGCTAGAATATTTCCTTGAACATGTATGTTAACCCAACTAAAAGGTTGCAATTCATAAGAGTTAAAATATTTCATGCATAGTATGGAAATTTATTAATATAAATGTTTTTGCATTTATGTAATTTTGGTCTAATTAAATTATCTCATACAATATTTTGGAATGGGAAATTTCCTACCAACGTTTCTAAATCTTTTTTGTTCAGTCAATGGTTGTGAAGGAGGATTTTGTTTCTAAATCTTTTTAGGCTTAACAATGTGAACATATGTAATATGTAATGTTCTGCTAACCTTAAAAAAACAAATGTAACAGATTGGAATAGTTGAGGTGAGTGTTATTGCTTTCATGGTTCACTCTGGTATGTAAAGTTTTTTGATCAACAATTTTCTTTTTTTCAAGAACATTCTCAAATGTGGTTTAGAAGAAATCTTTAGATTTTGGAGACTTATACGATGAAAGTTTTAAGAGATGTTTATATGACTACTGAATATGAGTGTTTTGAATGGTTGTTGATGTGCTTGGTTCTTGGTCATCTACTACATACCTTCTTGTTTCAGGTTTGTGGTTGTGTGTGCACTTGCCTTTTCTCTATAAATATATTTGTTTGTAAAAAGTCTTTTCACTAGTTTTCCATAATCAACCTGTTTTTTTTAGAGTAGTCATGATTTTTGTCAAAATCCGGCAGAAATTTTGGGAAAGTTGGGTTATAACTGTCAAACTTTAGGATTTTGGGTATCCAGGTGGTCTTTCTTTTTGGTTGAGAGATTTCTTGTGTTACCCTTACATAATGCTAATACCATGAAAGGAAAAAAGTGACCACATCCAGGGTGCAATCTTTAAGATAAGGTAATGTCAACTTTTCATAAATTTAAAAGAATAAAACCTCTCAAAGTTGTTTGATGTAAGGTAATGAATCTATCCATAATGCCAAACCCATAGCTTCAAAAATAATAAATCCACCTATATGCTTCATAAATGCATGGTTAAAATCCATATGCTTTATAAATGCATGGTGAAAATCGATAACTGAAAACTAATAATTCCCTCTACATGCTTCATAAATGCATGGCCATCCCATGGAACTTTGTTATTTCTTATTATTATGGCCATTCCCTTTTTCAGGATACTCCAGGCTTTGAAAATACATATGCTACATAGATCGATTTAGGATTTAGTCTCACAACAACAACAACAGCTAAGAAGTATGGAAGAACAATTGCAGCGTTTTGTTTCTACTAAAACGCAGTTAACACAAGACTGTAAACAAGAATTTGAATTTTGGTTTTGGTTTTGGCTGCATTTCCTTGTTAATATAAGCAGTCTTCATTTACAATGTCATTTTATAACATATTGCCGAAGGTTACAGAAGGACTAACAGAGAGAGTGGGGAAATTGAAGACAACATATAGTTCTGGCATCAAAGATATGCATAATCTAGCCCATGCACTTGATGAAACGTCCCTGTCAAGTTTTGAGAAGCTCAACTTAATAGTATCTAAACAGTGTTCAGCTCTAGATGATTTAAGATTCTGCTTTGTCACAATTCACAAAGTAGTCAAGTGAAGAGTGGATTTATATATATTTTACTTGTGTGTAGGTTTTGGCCATTGCTATTTCAGAGGCTGATGCAATGCTCTAACCAACTCAGACTCTGTAATCAATATTACCAGCGATGTGTACTCTAATAGAGTAATCCTTTGCCACAAAATGTTGTTGCTTTGATTTCCTTCATCTAAGGTCTCTTTCAAGCTACCCTTCAATATCATTTTAATTTTACTGAAATCATGGAACATGCTTATCATTTGGGTTACTAACGATATCTATTTCATGTATTTTAATTGATACACAGTCTCATTGTGGCACTTTAAAATCACATTTTTTACTACTTCGTTAGGAACAATTAAAATAGTTTTTTTTTTTTTATGGGAATTTACACAAAAAAAATCATAAACAGGAAAACTTTACTATGGCCATATATATATATATATATATATATAGTTGCTTCTTGATCTGAGTTCAAATTTTTACAAATCTTCACTTTTTGAGCGAATAGAAATAACCACTGCGATAGTAAAAGAGGCACACCATAGGCTAGAGAACATAATAGCTCAAAGAAAGGAGTAGCGAATCCAATACAGTGCATAAGTCAACAGCCTTAAAAGTTTCCCCGGCTCAAATCTGTCCACTTCGATCAACAAAAATCTGTGTCCCTTCCATTTGTCTCCTCAAAGAGCATTCAAGCACCTTCAGGGCTTTTGCTATTTAGTCATCTCTTAGCTCTCTTGCAGAATGCATGTTTCCATTTGTCTTTTCCCTTTCTGGAAGGAGTTCCTATGCCTACAAAATTCAGGATCACAAATAAGGAGTAGTCTACAAGACAGTTAACACTTTATCACAAGCATAAAAGGACAGAACATCGTTCAGTGAACATCAACAAACCATGAAGAGGGTATGTTTAAAATAACATAACAATCTACTACGCTATCATATACTATTCCATGGAGGCAAAATTAGTTTGATGAAGTCATGAAAATCCAACGAGATCTTTGACTAGAGGCAAGGAATCAAAAATCCAACAACAAAAAACGCAATGATAAGGTCCAAACTTCGTTGGCCTCTGACCATCTAACCATGACTTTATAAAGATGTAAAATATAAAGATCTATAAATCTAATAAACATCGAACCATGAACATAGGTATGAGAACATAGTAACTACATGTTTAAGTATAAAAATCAAACATGTTGCATGAACATAAATAAGTAAAGAGATTCTATTTGACAGCGAGCAAATTTTTCAGTGACCATGAACAGATTATGAAAAAGGTATTTTCATAACAACATAACAATGGGAAAGCATAAATATACTTATCATATGATAAAAGGCCACCTGACAACGCCATGATAACCTAGCTTATCTATTCTTTGTGCATTCCTCATTGATTCCCACTAGTGTTGAAGTCCTTCCATAGATGATCAGTGATGGTAGAAGATGATGCTTCTCCACTTATTCTATAGTTACCTAAAAAAATGTCAAACGTTATCGCAAAGAAATTTTCTAGAGCATCAAGGTATATATGCACACACAATGAAAGAGTGTCAAATGTACTTGGCATGGTAAGTAAGGTTGGATGGTCTTGCATTTCCCTTTAGTCTTGGGTTATCGCCATGGTTGGGGATTGTTGCATCGCTGTAAAAATAAACATACCACATATTAAATAATAGTGATGATTAAATACTTAAATCTAAAACCATGACTCTATTCAACACATGAAACTAACCTGGAACCATAGACACGACATTATTTGATCAATGACGTCCTCGCTTATTGAGGTATCGAAACTCAAATGATTCATATTCTGATGGATCAACATTTAAATCAATTTTCAAACCATTGTTTTTTCTGTTGCTTCTTTTTTTCTTTGTGGGGCTAAAGAAATTCTTCTTCCTCTTCAAAGATGGATCAAGAAAACCCAATCCAGGTGTGAAGTTAATATCAGTAACGTGCAAATTATTAGCTTCATCCAACATTTTTTTAAGCATACTAGTCAACTGGATTGTCTTTGCCAAAGTAGTAAGAGGGTTATCGAAAATGAGATAAACAACTCCTCCCTTGCCAAATGAAGTGTCTCGGCATCTGCATCAACAACATTTGTGGCCATAAGAGTAGCATCGACATCTGCATCACGGTTTTGAGGCTCTATATTGATCTCAAATGGGTCATTGCATATGTTATCCTCTGCATGATGATGAAGCAATGAATTTGAATTATTCGAGTGGAAATACAACCAATTAACCTTTATGACATGTTTGCAAATGTTTCCACGGATAGACCATGGACATTCACACGTTATAAAATCCTTACGATACCAGGTGACAAGGTATTTTTTACCTTGATCCATCTAACTTCTCATCCAATAAACACAGGTTATGTACTCATGAGGAAAACAATCAGTATCCATAATTTTTCTTGCTCGTTCCACTAATGATTTTAGTTGTTTTTCTCTCTTGTGGTTGTTTAGAAATCCTTCTTCTTTTAAGATTTCCTTGAACCGATAGCAAAGTTCAACTGTTGTTAGTAACATATGCAATAACCAATCCATCCTCCGGGCACATTTTTTCTTTCTATCAGATAGAAATGTTGTTTTTAGGTAACAATGGTATGACTCAACAACATTATTGGTCTCCTAATTTGCATGAAGAAACTCCCGACAACCTTTAACCCACATACCTAATTGCAAATAGAACGATGTCAGTCTCACTATATCACCTTTATAAAAGAAAAAAAATGCATATAATACGAAAAATAATGTTTACTTACGAATATTATCTCCAGTGACCCAATTATTGTTGAAATAGTCTAAGAACTTCTCTTCATCTGCAAACTTGATAAAAAATTGATTGATTGCATCTTCCACTTCATAATTGAGAGTGTGTTTCATGATGAAACCTAACTCACTGAACATCTCCTTAGCTTTTATGGAACTAGTGGCCAACCGATTGACATTTTTCAACCAAGCCCTCTGTACATGTTAAATGCATAAGATCACATCACAACCTGTGATCCTCCTGCCATATTCAATGCATTTTAGTGTGGTATTTTTAGAAAAATGCAAGTTTGGTAATATCATGACAATGTTAAAGTTACCTCAAGGCATTGATTTCAACCAGTGCATCATTAACCATGAAAGCATTGACTTTCCAATCATGACGGATTTGGAAACACTTGCGCATGAGCTGCTCTAGCCATATTGCAATATCATCTGATGTGTTTCGTGATGCCATGACTCATGCAACAGGCACCCCGCTTTGTTGTTCATCAAATGCCACGAGTGTATACAACTGATACTGTCATTTTCAACATTACATAAATTCAAATACAAGTTATTAATCATTCTGAATGTATACAACTTAAATAAGTATATTCAATAAATCATTGGCATCTAAGTTACCCCGTATTTATTGGTGTTAAATGTTGAATCCATGGCTATTAAGCTATTGTGCGAAAGCTTGACCATTGTCTTCAACATCCACTTTGTTTGAATCCCTATTATAAAAGGACCTCCACACCATTGGGCCTTTGGTAAAAGAAAAAATCTTCCCGATGCTTTTAATACCAAAGGTTTACACTCATTTCATATTTTTTGTGAAGTTGATAATTTCTCTTCGCCAACCTATTATAGATGTTTACAATATCTTTCCTGCATAAGAAGAAATCCATATCTCGAGCTACCACATCGATGTCAACATGTCTTTTAATGTGGGTTCTATACACTACATCAATAGGCACTCCCAAAAAAAACAACTCTCTACATATGCAACAATGTCCCTTGAAAGCTTTGCCCTATGTAAGGCCCTGGTCTCACCTGAAGTGTCACATTGACCATGACAAGCCCAACCTTCCCTATCTTCATGTTCATACATATTGAAAGTTAATATTGCTCTATCAGGAATTTCATGCATAACTTTTATAATAAAGTGGCATTGGCAACCCCTCTTCTGCACAAATGAGGTTTTTCATTTAGCTGAAAGATTTCCTCTTTTGTCCTCTGGGCCAAATGAACAATGATAACTACACCAAAAATTTAAATTGTTAGTACATACAAAAAAAGATAACCCTGGTTTCAAAAGATTTAAACAATATATATTTTAAATACTCACATATCATATTGCAATGCAGCGATAGCTCTTTCTTTTGGTTTTTTGTTTTGTTTTTTGTATGAATTTACACGGAGCAATAGGATTTTCTTCCTCTCCTTTGATAAAGTCAGCGACTCGTCGTAATGGGATTACAACAACTCGATTAATACTATTGTTTTTTCTACTTATTTCCGTCCAAACCAAGTCTTTACTAGAGAACGCCATTTTGCCTTTGAGGTCTTGCACCTCAAGATCCATGATATATTGCCATTTGCTTCGCTTTCCCATTTTGAACTGATCTGGTCAAACAATATGCAAGGACATCAAAACCGAAATTTCAATCTTAGCAAGTTATCCAACATATATATATATATATAAATATAAAACATTTTTTATGCTTTTTTTGAGGTCTAAAATATCAATCACCGAATAATGACAAAAATATATAGCACAAAAGGATGGGAAAATTTTGGGATGCAAGCATTTCCTTTAAGATGTTGCTTCTTGCCTCATTCACTTTGAACAAGGCATTCCTTAAAGGAAAGAATCATTTGACAACATGAACAGATGCAATCCAATGAATGTTGGCCATGTTTTTTTAGGGTGACCATTTGC
The DNA here is from genome assembly GCA_000404065.3 of Pinus taeda. Taxonomy (NCBI): domain Eukaryota; kingdom Viridiplantae; phylum Streptophyta; class Pinopsida; order Pinales; family Pinaceae; genus Pinus; species Pinus taeda. Next base: position 8,533 of record APFE030412414.1, read on the forward strand.
TAAGTAGGACTAGACTTGAATGAAAGGGTTCTCTACAATGTATGTTTACATCACACCTCTACTAGTAGTCTGTCCGAAAGATTCTTGGTGATGCCATAATATATGTGAAATTTATAGCAGGCAATCATTACACTCACATTCCACTACTCGTGGCCAAAGAGATGTGTTAGAACAAAGAAAAGGCAATGAAATCTACAATACCAACACAAGCACCAAGAGCACTAGTGAAAGTGATCTGGTCCAGCCTCGTCCCTGCCCTCAACATTCGGACAAAATAACCAAGTGCCTTCTCCCCATCCCAAGTGTTTGCATATCCTGCAATGATTGAATTCCAAGAAACCAAGACCTTCTCAGGCAAATTCAAGGGGGGGGACGGGGGGGCTGGAGGGGAAGAAAAGTTCCCAACTCTTGGAAGCAAGAAAGCAAATTGCTTGAATTTGAAATGAAAGCCTGTCCTTCAAAATCTGAAAAATCTTCTTGAATTACTTCGGGATTCTCCCTCGAATATCCTCCATACAACTGTTCTTTAGGGATAGCATGAGTAATGCTACATGCTTCATCTTCTCCACATACCACAATATGAATTTCCTCTTCTTCAATGCTTTCCTTTGTAAAAATTGCATTATCACAAGGAAATAAGGACACATCCCCTACCTCTCTAGCTACAGAGAGAACATAAAAATAAGTCCTTTATATCACAGGTTAGCTTAGTCAAAACTTCATCCAAGGAGATTGTTTCATGTATATAATTATGTAATGATCACAAGTCATTTCAATGCCATTTTGGAGTGAACTTCACTTGTGTTTGCGGTGTTGGTTTGTTTGTTTGCACAAGTGAGCTCCTGCAACCCTCTACTTGACAATGTGGGGTCTGAGAGGCCTAGTATAGGGTATAAGGCTTCTTCAACTGGATGGGTGAACTGGAGAAGAATGATTGGACATAATTGTTATATGATTATATGATTCAAATACTGTACCTAATTATAGTTATTAAATACCATTATTTAATAGTATTTAATCAGATTTTTATATGATTATATGATTCAAATTATTAAACTAATCTTTAGTTCACACACAAAGAAGTCTCATTCACCGGCGAATTTAGTGTCTAGATCATCATTATTTCATCAGCTACCCAAAGCCAGAACAAAACTTGATCTTTCGAATTTCTTTGAACATTAGTGCGAGTAATCCATCAACTATGAGATAATGGACAAATTAATGGACAAAAAGTCTTGAAAAGATTAAATCAACAATAATTGGGAAATAATTAGGGAAAATTGACCAATCTTGGCACACACCTGTACTGTTCCACAAAATAATCAAGATGATTTCAAAATAACTTTTTCGTTAACTGTATCAAGATTAGATAAAGATCTTCATCTATGGTAGAAACCCTATTGTTCCCTGTGGCATTCATGCTTAAAGTAGCTCTCCATTGGAGGCATTGTTGTTGACTAAGCAATAGTGTTGCTTGTGGACTTAGTCCATGTTTTATTGTTAGCCTCTCTCACCTTAGTGTATATAAAGGGAGGAGATTGTCTTTGTTATCACTTGTATTGCATCTTAGAGATGTGATGGTGTGATGCTCGCTATTGGAGGATCTCGGAAGAACAATTATTTACTCATGTAATAGGGAAGTGCTTGTGAGAGGCATGCACAGGAGACCCTGGGCTTGTGTGCCGCAAGTGAAGAGTAAAGCTTGTGAGATGCAAGTGCGGATCTAAGCTAAGGATTGGACAGTTCATGTGATGCTAGCTCGTTGTTGAGGTTATGGAAAGGTCATTATAGCTTGGTGGGATTCCTTGGTAAGCATTGTTGCTCGTTAGAGTTTGCAGAGAGTGTGATTGCTCAAGGGAGTGCTTGGGAAGCTTTGGAGAAGTTCTTGCTTGAGATAAAGCAAGAAGACTTTGTGCACCATCTTTTGCAACGCTACTGTATTGTATACTATCTTCATATTGTAATAAAAAGGACTTGCATCATTACTGTCCTAAATTCTGTTATTATGATCTGATTTTCAGACCTTGTTTTCAAGTGTTTTGAGCAAGTTTCATGGATGTTTTGATATGCTGATTTGCACAAGTGAGTTCCCGCAACCCTCTACTTGACAATGTGGGGTCTGAGAGGCCTAGTGCAAAGTATAAGGCTTCTTCAACTGGGATGTTTTCACACCATGGTCTCAACCTACACCTGTGTAAGCATCTTGGAAGCCTTCAATTTCTCTTTTAGAGAAGTGTTGTTGGAATAGTTTATGCTTCCTTCTGTCTTATCTCTCTTATTACTGTTGATTTCTAGATTGCAAAGGTATTTGTCCAAGGATTTGATATGCATTTGACAATATCTTTGTTTATTGGTTTATTTGGTTGATTGGTTGGTTCTTTGAGTTCTATTGAGACCCCCTTGGTCTATAGGACTTCTTCTCTTACAATCAAAGTTGAAAAACTAATTTAAACAAAGACTTGATCAATAAGGATGTTTAAGGTCCCCTGCATGTAGAATGCACAGTTTCAATCATTAAGGATTTGGTGCAGAAACTCTCTGATTTTTTCTTCACATGATTCCTCTCTGTAGTTTTAGGTTCCAACATAAATTTCATTGGATGTGGAAGCTTTAATACTGCTAAAGCATTCTCACCAAAATCATTTACCCTCTAATGAGGATTCCAGTTCTGAATCTTCTAATGTTTCAGGTACTACCTCCTACTTCTGAAAAAGAAAAAACTCATCAGCCAGATAAAATAAGTTCCATCTCTATCGATGAGTTTCTGACAGGGAGAGACTGATTCTGTGTGTGAGAGAAACAGAGAGTAATATATTGTTTCCTGTTTCCAGCTTCCACACTTTCCTGCATTACAGAGAGTGGGCTTTTTGGAAATTACCTATGGTTAGGCCCATTTGACTATGTACATTCGGTCAAAATCTATCATTTGACTCTTTTCAAAAAGCTGCCTATCCAACGGTCTCTATTCTCACTCTTGGAAATACCAAAATTGTCAATTTGAACACTCTGCAATGATCTCATGATCTCCTTCCTCTCTTGGGCTTGCTGGTGTTTGTTGTCTCTATGAACCCTCCACCTATTTGGAGGTTTCTACAGTTGTTCTCTTCCTCTCCTTTTAGCTTAACCCTCCATTTGCTGCTTAGGTTAGTTTGATTGAGTTGTTGACATGGTCCCATATTCACATCTAGTCATCCAATCTCTCCTACTTAAACGGAGTTCAATACAAATCTTTGGATGAGGAGATAACCTTCACCACTGAGGACATACAGGTCATGCATACTTTCATTTTCCCGATTCATCTTTAGTTGTGTAATTTGTTTGTTGCTATCGTTCATTTCATTAGGAGATAGCATATCTAAACTTGTTTTCAAAATGTGAGAAGTGCTACACAAGTACATAGAGTAAGGTCTAGACTCTAACGGTACTTTTTGTTCGACTCTTTTCCTTTAAGCCCTTGTAGCTTGTGATAGACTTACAGTATATGAGGGTTAAAGGCTTTCAACCACCTAGGACAGTGATAAACCCTAGGTTCCCTTCCTAGTTTGCTTACTCGTCAAAGGGAAATTCGAAAATTTTCTTAATGCTCGCTGCTTCAATTAGGTGGAAAAAGAGGTTAATTAGGTCGTCATCCTTTCATTTCTAACTCTCTTTTCTTTCATGCAAGTAGTTAATTAATACACTAATAATTAAAATAAAAAAAATAAACCCTCTATTCCAAAATAAAGAAACATATACATAATTATGTGAACTCTGAATGCTATATGAATACGATTATTCCAAAATAAAGAAACATACACATAATTATGTGAACTTTGAATGGTATATGAATACAATCTCATTCTATGCATCAGAATGCCAGAGTATAGACAACTTATATAGGGGCTCGAAGAGAAATGAGATCGAAGATGTCTAGCGAAGTGTAATCAGAAATCCCTGTTACCAAAAATGAACTATGCTCTCATACATTTTTACTCAGTGTTTCCAATATATGAAATGGTTTTTCCAGGTTGGATTTTCACATTCATTTTGTTGGAATCCATTCTTATTACTTTAAGATTTATCTGGGACCACTCAAAAAGGTAATGATAATGATTTGAAAGTTTACTAATGTTCATAATTTTTTATATAATAGCAAATTTAACACTCCAAATACAAAAAAAAAAAATAACAATTCGATGATTGATTGGTTATATCTAAATTGCAAAGTAAGGATTTATTTTTGAAATTGAGAAATCCTCTCCATAATTTGCAAAATTGATCATTGGATTAAGGAAACATAGATAATTCTACGAACTTATACCGACTAACTAGAACGAATAGGTAAATAAGAGTTAGGGACAAGAATGAGCTAGATACAGATGGGGAAACCCACTAGTAAACTTGTGAATCATGATACTGCCAAAGTAGGTAGTGTTGATATTCTGCTATTGCCCTTGATGAGAATTTTTTTCAAAGCACTTGGATTTGGGATACATGGTTCACTAGATCTTTCAATACAGATTACATTATTGTGACGCTGCAACCCACTGGAAACTCTTAGAGAAATCAGGTAAAATTGATTTCACAACTAAGGTGAAAAGCCTTCACAGAATATAATGCAGTTTTTAGCAGTGTTTATAAGAATATTGGTTAGCTAAATCCCAATTTAAACAACCATATATTTTTAGTGAAAAATCCCAGAAAACACGAGCCTAGGTTTATCTAATGTTCAAATTTATTGAGTACCGAGTAGGAAATTCCAACATGAATTCAAATCCCAATCTAGACATTGCATATGAAGGCATAGTATCAAAAACATCGAAAAATATATGAATCTGTCATCCTATTATTGTTAATAAATGCAGATTCATTCGGGAAAAAATGGAAATCAAACTTGGCAGGGTTAATGGTCATCTTGATTGTAGAATATTGGGGTGTAAGAGAGAAAAATAAATAAATGATTGTACAGAATTGAAATCTGGGCCTGTTCGATAATTCCCTTTAATCAATAGCTAGAATCCCACTGTATAACAATATTCGGCCAGCCACTTGAAAAAATTAACGTATCTTAATGAAAGGATGACGACCTAATTAACAAGCTGGGGTGCAGAACAATAAGAGGAAATGGATGTGAAATTCTAAAATCCTTCCCCGTTGGCTAAATTGGCATTCATGGGGTACCCGTAACCCATCGTTTCATGAATCCAAATCTATGTCTTGAGGAACTTGGCGTACTGAATGGCCTCGTCTAGCATAGAGGCAGTGTACATTTTAGTTCCGCCAACCAGAGTCTGCAGAATTTTGAACTTCTTGCTAATCCTATGCCTCCTATGGCGGGCTGCAACACTCTGAGGATCCACCGATAGCTTGTTCGTATTCTGTGATCCCTTTTGAGTTTTCTTCTTCTTTTTTGACGTAAATGAAATCTCCTGCTTGTAAACTGAAGCCGAAGCCAAAGCCCCGCTCGTGCAACCGCTATCTGGTGTCGAATTGGGTGCATTATATTCTTCACTGAAACAGAGCACATCATTTGATTGGGTCGACATTGGAGAGTTGTGGAGGACATCGGGCAACAAAGTTGGGGTTCCAAGCAGAGAATTGAAATTCCCGCTGCTCTTAGATGGGAATTTTACATTATTGAAGAATAGCAAATCGTTGTTGTTGAGGAGGGAATAATTTAAACCGGGCACTGAGAAGTCATAAGTTCCATACTCCATGCTATCCAAACAACCTAAAAAAGAGGAAGAGGAGGGGGCCCAAAAACTTTGAAGCGAATGGGGATGCGATCTCTATTTATCTGTATTTGCAAGGGTGGAAAGATAAGGAGTAGTCTAGCTGCTTCTCATAAACGCTTTCCACCAGAAAAATGCGAGAATTGATGAACTAAGTAAGAAACGAAAATGGAGATTATTTTGTTATATTGACAAGTAACAATGACCCATAGAGCTTTAAATGGCTTTCGCAGGGGATCTATTTGCAACAGAATCATTGGAAAATGATTAACAAATCTATACACGAGGTAGCAACAAATTATGTCTTCTTTCGCAGGGGATCTATTTGCAACGGAATCATAAAAAATGTTCTACTTAGCAGACGATCTACGGGCTTGTAAAGCACGAGTGCTTTTTCATCATTAGGGACCGTAGACATTGGCTCTGTTGCCATTACCAAAGGTTCAATAGTTTGCTACAATTCTGGTATTTGGACTGGCTGCAGTAATTCTGATGTTACAACTGGAAATTTAAACAGCCGATCAAACCTGATACTTCAATTACAAATGACATTTTTTTGGGTATGGTGTGTTATCCCAGTGTACCTGGGTGGCAAGCAGCAGAGCGGAGGAATTGCAAAGCGGGAGGCGCCAAGTCGAGGAGGAAGGCGAGTGAGCAAGCTGCGATCGGGCAATTCCTCCATTTCGAATTGGCAATGGCATTATTCCTCCGCGGCGGCGATCTGTCAACAAAATTTCAAGATTGCCAGCTTCGATCCGATCTGCGTGGAAAAATCAGGAAGTGAATGCGGAGCGGAGGAAGAGGGTGTCGAAGCTAGGGGAGGGTGGCATAGGGCGGAGGGATTGCCGGCGACCAGAGCCGGACAATTTCCCGGGCGACGACGGAAACCGGGGAATTCCTCCGCCTAGGTAGACTACTCCTATTATTTCCATCATGGGAAGAGGGGAGGGGGCACATGAAAAAGAATGTGGAGAACAGATGCCATTACTACCTGAATGGACACAACACAGTAGTGGTTGCCTACTTTACCTGCCCAGGAATGCTTGCAACAACAGAATCTTATTCTTATGTGATGCCATATTTTATTTTCTATTGTTATGTGATCGCAGAGTGTGCCTTCGTTACCTACCTAGGAACGCTGGGAGCAGCAGAATCTTATTCTTATGTCATGCCACATTTTATTTTCTATTGTTATGTGATAGTGTTTGCCTATTATTTGATTTTGTATAAATAACTATTGTCAATGGCTTTGGAATTCACACTAGACTTCATCTGTGCTATTGAATACTCCCAACTTTGGAATTCACATTAGGATTCATCTGTGCTATTGAATACTTCCAGTGTTTAACATATTCTTCTTGGGGAAGCCTGCGCCTTTTTGTCCCTATCTTGGTTGTGCCATAACCACAGTCAAACCAGATGACCAATAAGGTTTGTCATCACTGTAAACAGAGATATATTCAAGCTTAGTAAAAATTACTATCATCAATGGCTAATGTTTAAATACTAAATTGCAAAATGTAGTTAATGCCAAATAATGTAAACATTTTTTAGAGCATTGGGTGGTAACAACGCCAGAACTATGTTGTGGGTTTTGTATTGTGCAAATTTGTATTGTGGAATTTGGGTTTTGCATGAGTATTGTTGTTTCCAGAGAAAACAATGTTGTGCATAATGGTGGAGAGATGTTGTGCAATTACATAGAATGCAATGATGGGTGGCTATGCTCAACATGGGTGTAATGACGAAGCTTTGAAACTATTTAATGCAATTCCTAAGCGACATGAAGTTACATGGAGTTTTGTAATTTCAAGATATGCACAGAATGGGTAATGCCATGAGGCCTTAAAAAATTAGGCAAATAAAGGTGGGCGTTTTTAAGCCAAATAACTTCACCTTTGCCACCATTGTCAAGGCCTGCGCTGGCAGTAAAGCTCTAGAATAGGGGAAGAAGATCCATGTTGACATTATTAAGAGTGGGTTTGAGCTGGATTTTGCTGTTGGAAACACCGATGTTGGCATGTATAGAATATGTGTGAATGTAAATGATGGATGCCAAATGTTTGACAAAATACCTTTAAAAACTGTAGTTGCATGGTCTAGTATGATTATAGGATATGCCGAGTATGGACAAGGCAAGGAAGCCCTCAAACTTTTCGAAGAAATGATAATGGCAGGAATTAGCCCAAATTGAAATCAAATTTGTTGGCGTGCTCACTGCATGCAGCCATTCAGGGCTTGTGGATGAAGGTTATTTGTACTTTGATTTCATGAAAACAAAGCATGGCGTTACGCCCACAATGAAGCATTATGCATGCGTGCTTGATCTACTAGGTCGTGCAGGATACCTGGACGAGGCTGAGAATTTGATAAACAAAATGCCAGTTAAACCCAATGAGGTTTCTTGGGGAGCCTTGATTGGTGTCTGCAGGATCCATGGTAATGCAGACATAGCAAAATGCGTAGAGAAGCGTCTTCTTGAGTTCGAAGTGGAAGATGCAGGAACTTACATACTATTGGCAAATATATATGTCGCTGCAGGTAGGTGGAAAGGTGTAGCTCATGTAAGAAAACATATCAAATCTCCAAAACAAAATTTTAGAATCCCTCCTTTTACCAAACCATTTTTAAATTGACAGCCTTAATGGTTGACCTGCCAAACAATTAGCTACTAGACTGTTTATTCATTTGTCAAGTATATCTTATATATTGTGACAGGGAAGACATGGTAGACGAAAGCAGCTTTGGATTTTGGGCCATCCTATTGTCGTTTGTTGATATGGCAATGGCAGAGTTGTTGAATGAAATGTGTGTTCAACCGTAGAGGCAATGAAATACGTCTAATTTCCGGAGGACATCTCTTCCCAAGAAAGCAGGTGAACACCCACCTGCATTATTCCCTCTTTCTATGAATAACACACACCTACATTATTCCTTCTTTCTCATGCCCTGCATATTTCTTTATTAATTTCTACAAAAATGGCGGATGTTGCTGGAATGCTTTTTCTCAGGTCTAAAACGATCTGGGAAGAGTTGCAAATTACGTTGGTTTAACTATCTTCGTCCAGATATTAAGCATGGAAATATTTCTCCGGAAGAAGAGGAACTCCTCATCAGATTACATCGTCTCCTTGGTAATCAGTAAGTGAATTCACAGTTAGCTCTCTGGAACATTTATCATATTTTAATCGGAATAATTTTATTGTAGATTCGGGAATTTTTGAGAAATTCGACAGAATGAGTGAAGTTAAACGGTTAGTTTCTTTCATATCCATATCCATAACGTTAACTTAGTTCATATCCCTTCATGTTTTCAAAATATTTTGGAAATCTGCAATCACCATAAAAATATCCGTATTAATCTTTGAGTAGCCTAGACTAACTTGTTTTTCATTTCATACATGCAATCTAAAATTAGAATATGGATTTCATGGTCTTAAAAATTTTAAGTGGAACATATATATAGATGGTAGACACGGGCTATTAATATCATGGTAATGTGCAGATGGTCGTTGATAGAAGGACGACTTCCAGGTAGAACAAACAATGAAATAAAGAACTACTGGAATAGTCATTGGAGAAAGAAGATTGAAATGGATGAACTCAAGCCAAAGATTCAGAAGCCCTTAAAAAAGTGGGGTATGCCTTCTTACTCTGATTATAAAGAAGAGCACGCCAAAGATAAAGATAATTGTATCTCTCACACTACACCCTTCAAGAAAAGGGTCGTCGGACATTGTGGAACAGTAACTTTAGATGTCGAAAATTATAATAATGATAATTATGATCTCATACAGAATAACCTTGAAGCCATTAATCCAGAAGAAGGCTTGAAAGCAACAAATGGTCATGTCATGGAAATATATGCCTCTGAATCATGGTGTCAGTTACTGTTGGAGTATTGTATTGGTAATGATAAGAACGATAGTTTCGATGTGGTTCTTCTCAATACTATATCCAAGTGAAAGACTAGCTCAACTCTCAATGGGAAATTGAAATGTCCTACAATTTTCTATATTGTGCATGCTTTTATGGTAATAAGATATTGTTTTCAGACCTGTCATTGTGGTTGGTGGTATTTGGCTTTATTCTTTGATTTTTGTTGTAAAAAAAAATCAAAAGTATATTCTAATTTTTATGTAGTTTGCTATTATTTTATACAACTGTTAGCTGAATTTAGCTTATGCAGTTGAGTAAAATTTATGTTACGCATAACGTACCTAAGTTGCACCGGGGAGTGTTTTTAAGCCAAATAACTTCACATTTGGCAGCATTGTCAAGGCCTGCACTGGCAGTACAGCTCTAGAACAGGGCAAGAAGATCCATGCAGATATTATTAAGAGTGGTTTTTCCGCATAAATACCAAATTTGGATTTTAAACACGAAGAAATTAATGGAGCATTTTAAAAAAACAAGTCCTAAAGATTAATTCAAGATTTAAAAGGTGATTTATCGGATGGGGTGTTGATGTGTTTAAAGAGGGGGCTTTGGATAATGTTCCCACCACTCTCGGACGTGTTACACATGGATGGTGTGACCAGCCCCTGCATGCAATTATGCAAACGGCCAGTTGGCAATGATCATTATAAACCCAATTCAATTGAAGTTTCAGAAAATTGTTGGTGCTAGTTTGAGTGGAGGCAAGGGTAAGTCCTCGACCTCCCTGTTCATGCTTTCTGTTCTAGTTGGTAGTGTAAGGAGTTTTGCATTTGGGCTTGGGTCTATGATTGAAACGAAAAAAATTGAGTTCTCCAGCTTGAGAAGGTGTTGGTGTGAGCCATGGAGTTTCCTTGGAGGTGTGGTCTGTGTCTAGATGCTTGGAATCTTGGAGTACAATGAGTTGGTGTGGGTGTCATTTGCAACTCCCTCCACTAAAACTCAGGTCGATTACTCTTTGTTTGGAAATTGGTCTTAATTTTCGTTCTGTGGTAGGGCTTAAGGTGATAGGTCCAATTTCTTTGGGTAATAAGGTTTGTTTTAATCTTCTAGTTGGGGTTAGGGAGGCTTGGAAACCAGTTTACATCCTTTGTTCCAAGGTTTCTCAATTATGACTGCTATAATTGCCAACATCAATGAATAAAAGAAGAAAATTGCAAGAGATAAGAGAGGCAAGAGAAATTCAAGCTTGAAGTGTACTCAGACAGACAACCCTTTGACACTAGAATTGCAACCGATTTACTATTTTCCACATAAGTAAGGGTTCCATACGAAAGAACTTCCATTTAAATTAGAAAACAGGCTCTGTGGCACAAGACTGGAAAAGTTATTTTAATAGAAATTCGTGGTGATCAAGTTCAATGTTGCACGAAGCGGGGGACGAAGCAGGGACATTTTTTGGAAGCGGGGACGCGGAAGGGTCATTTTCAAAAAATCTAGGAAGCGAAGCATCCGCGGAAGCGTCTACTA
>APFE030412419.1:0-13145 GCA_000404065.3 Pinus taeda
CCTTCAGGGTCATAAGGGACCCACCAGAAGCTTCGTTTGAGTTTGAGCTGTTGCCCTAGTATTTGATCAGCTTCTTGCCAACCATCTTTCTTGTTCATGACAAATGGGCATAGGTGGTCTCTGAACTTTAGGTTGGTTTTCTTCTTGGCACTGTGGAAGTGTGTTAGATCAGTGTTTATAAGTTGTCTGTAGTATTCTAGGGAAAATAGCCTCATGGGGACATATTTTGGGAGCCTGTAGGGACAGAGCTCACAACCATAGATTCTGATGACTGTGTGATTTTGGTACAAGTACCAATCACCTATCTTGTAACTCCTGGATAGCTGTAAGATTTTCTGCATATCCTTGGACAATCTAATAGGAGGGGTCCTGTTTAAGAGGCATGTGACTGGATACACAAACTGATCAATGAATTCACAGTATGAGTAGGGGGAATTCTGGACTTGGTGGAAGATTGAAGACTAGAAGATAACAGACCTCCTCTCACCCTGTGAGTCTAGCTTCTTGATTGGGCACTGGAAGCAATCTGTTTAATAGTACAAGAATAGGTGATAGATGTATGAGGAATACTTGAATATTGCCTCCCTCTTCAGTCTTGAAAATTGATCATGTATCTTATTGGCAATATACTTGGCATAATTGTACTTCATAGTAGGGGGCTTCACAAGGCTATATGCAGAGAGCATGACCAACACAGTTACATCAACATGTTTATTTGTAGTGAACCCCAGCACATAGGTTAGCATATCTACCAACAGCTTGCCAACCTCATTGAAATCTGCATAAGAAAAAGGAGGTGGCCAAGAAGGTTGGCAGTCTGCCTTCATGAATTTCCTGTCTATTGCAGCAATGTCTGTGCTAGAGAGCTTGGAGCCCTCATCTAGCAAGTAGTTCATGGAGAAGGGGTATAGCAGTTGGGTCTGCTTGTAGTTCAGCATTTGGTTGATGGAATCTAGTGTTATATAAAAGAGGATGCTCCCAGATGGAGACTTCACAGCTCTGAGTTTCTGGTCATAATTTTCTGCATAGAGGTGGATGACTTGAGGGAAAATGTTCACAGAAGGCAGGAAGTAGGTGGGCAGATTGGATTCCCAGATGCCATACAGGTCACTATTGTCCAAGTGACTGTTTCTTAGCTGGCAATATGTTTGTAAGTGATTCCTCTCTACCACAAAGTCTGTAATGAGGGCATCATTGTCCACCAGTGGCATAGCTTCCAGTTCTTTGTTAGGTGGATTTATAGGAGCTACATCCAGAGCAGCTGGAGTGGCCATTGTCTCGTTTTAGCTAGATGTTTTACTGGATTTTCAAGCTTGATACAAATGCTGAGGAATGCTTGCTAATCTCTGTTTTGCAGTGAGCAGCTTGGCAGTGTAAGGAGGCTTTTACAGGCTTAATGAATTGTGGGGCACTCTGTTTTGAAGAACCAGAGTGTGTTGAGCTAATTAGCTGGTTACTTGCAGGGAATTTCTTTAGCAGGGGTGAGGGAACTGCTAAATTAGTTTTCTAGCCGGTAGCTCGGCTCCTTCAATTTCTTTTTGAGGTAAAATGGTGAATTTTACAGAGGGGCACAGGTTTCTTCAAGATTTTTTGTCGCGCAGGGGTTTTACTGGCTTCTTAAGTAAATTTTAGTGGTCAATTTATCAATGGGGAGATTTTGACAGAGTTCTTTATGCAGAAAATTAGGATAGCAAAGGAGAACAGTGGGTAAAGAGGATGCCTGCGGCAAATACCTGGTTTTTATGGCGTGGGAGGCGTTTGCACCGGTTGAATTGTAGGTACTCGGGTTGATAATGGAGGCGGCAGCAACTTTGGCAGGTGGCTTTTGAGTTTTGACTGTTGCACGTCGATTTTCGCATGCAGAGGAGCTCCGAAAATAGTAAAAAACAATGAGAAATAATGGTTAATTCTCGCCTTTTTATGCATTTTTGGGATATTGGCACCTTTTTGGTGATGACGTCATGCTGACGTCATCATGGGCCCGGGTACGGATGGGTGACGTGGCAGCTGACATGGGTGCCTAGGTGGCAGTGACACAATGGTAGGGTGGACAGGGTGACGAGTGACATGGATGCAACGTGGAGGCATGGTGGCGGCAAGGACGGGTGACGTCACGCTGACGGGGGCATGACGTCAGTGCGGGGAGGAGGTGGTAAGTGGCTTCCCCAGAAGGGCTGAGGATGATAAGCGATATCGAGGGGGGGCAGCGAACACCGCGGGCGCCTGACGCGTGGCGGGGGTACAGTGGCAATACCGCCCATCCCCCGGACGCAAAAGGTCGGGCGACTTCTCCACAGGAATGACCGCCCACCATTAGATGGGCGGGGCGGATGGTCGTGTGGTGGGCGGCAATCCCAATATGCCGGCGCGTTAGGTAAGGGGGACCCGCCTCAATAATTTAATCAATTTAATTCAATCGGGCGCGGGGGGGGGTAGAAACCTTAGGATATGGGTTTTTATGGGTTAAGCACGCATTTTATTTAAATGTTTTTAAAAAAAATTTATAATAAAATGGGTTTAGGGCGGAAAAAGGGGTACATGGGTAAATGAGGGCGGGGTTTCAGATTTTTTTGGGTTTTCACCATAGTTTCTTGAAAGAAGCCATAGTTTAGTGACAAAGGGGTTAATACCAACCCCAGATAGGTTAATATTTCCCCAAAGAAGGGTTATATAGCTATAGTGCCAGGGGGAGGGTTTTTTATAGATATTTTTTGGGAAAATTTTCATAGATTCTAATATAATTAGGGAAAAGGGGAAGTTATGGAGCTAAATAGTACATTAGTGGTTAATATGGCTTTGTGAGGTGAATGAAGGGGTAAAGCTAAGTTCTAATAGGTAAAACTTAACTTATGATTTTGAGGATAAATGAAATGATGAGAAATATATTTTACACAAAAAATGTGGCTTCTTTCCATGTTTGAACTTCATGGTTTGACCAAGTAGTTTGTCATGCAATGAAGTGGAACTCGACACCTGAGCAGATCTCAAGGCCCTTGGGGGTGTTAGTAAAATGAAGTTTTGGGGAAAATAGGGGAAATTTAGACATGCTTCCAATGCCTGTCCTCCACTCTCTGCTTTTGATGCCAATACCCTGAGTGGCATGAGTTTTTGCACTTAGTAAGCCAATTGGTGATGGCCCTCCATTTCTGCAACCTTGCACTACTTACCCATTCTAGTAATCCTAACATTTTTTCTTCATTTAAAGTGGGTGCACTTGAATTAGCAGACCCTGATTGTCCTCTTTTTCTTTTGACTGCCCTCCTATCTAAAACCTACCCTTATTTCTTCCAAGGCCCCAGATTAAGAAGTTGGGCACCTTTATTTCTCTACCTAGCTAGTCATCTGCCAAGCTTGAGCTGTTTGGTCAGGGAACGTTCTCTATTCTGTAGCAAGCAATTTAACCATGGCATGGTCCAGTTTAGATTATTGGGCCATCCATCAGGTATGATTAGCAGCAATATTTGCAGAGCATGATACTGCCAAAAGCTAGTAGTGGAATTTTGACTGGCCGCTTTCCTAGTCTTTAGTTTGGGGTTCATTTTCACTTTTCTCTTGACCACTTGATTTTCTTGCCTTTTGATTATTCTTTTAAGGCATACCCTCTTTTCATTTTTTTATTTTTTTTATAGCATGTACCCAAAATATGGAACCTTTGCAGCCTGCAATGATGAACATATTTAGCCCTTCCACTGTCAATCATGAAAGATGAAACATATTGGTATAGGAACCTAACAGGTGGCATCATGTATATTGGGAATGATACACCCGACTACATTCGTTAGGAATTTGAGGGCGACTCTCTGGCTATATGGTTTTACTATGAACAACCAACAGGTGTCCCAAGTTAAACTTTTAATTCCTAAGATCAATTTCCCATTCTTTTCTAGCTCTTAGTGACATGACTGCTCCAATGTCTTGACTGATAATAATTTACCTAGTGTACATTGAGAAATCATGTTAGATAAATAGAGACTATTATTGATCAATTCATATAAATTGCTCGTAGATAACTTGGATCTAGAAACCCCTCTTTCTGCTTTCATTAATTGGAACTACCACTCCATGAATAGGATTTCTTTATGGGATTCTAAAATTTTGGGCAAGTTCACTGCCTATCCCTCATTAGAGTCCTGCCAAGTAAGAAAATTTGTCAAAGTGTCATCAGCTTGCTCTAAATCCTGCCTGGCTTCATTTGATTTGTCTATTATAGATGTTGTTATGTCGCACAGAGGTTCAACTTGGGCAATTTCATGACACAACAATCTTATTTGTGTTATTAATGCGTTGTTAATCTGCGTTGCCTCTGCTCTGAACTCGACAGGCTGGGGAAGACTCTTGAACCTCTCTACTTGAGCTGATAATTGAGAAATTTTCTCATGTTTTGTCTTTTCCATCTGTTCATTCATCACCTTCAACTTTGATAATTCTTTCTGTCATTGAATTTCTCCCGAATCGATCCTCTGTTTCTCTTCATGCAACTATTTGTTGAGCTAGTTATTTAACTGTTGCTACGTGGACAGTTGTTGTTGTAGTTGTTCTGACTTTTGTTGTTCCTCCGATAGCTGTGCTTGTAGTGAAGCAATCACTTTATCCTTTTCTTTCAACAAATTTCTTACCTCTGATGCCTTATCCATGGTGGCTGCCGAATAGGCACCAACATATTAAGATAACTTTGTCAGGTCATCGGAGGGGTCGAATTCTTCCCTCCATACCATATTGGCTATTATTGTTTGTTCGGGAAACAGAGAAGGTTGATCAATCCTTCTTCTTTTCCACTGTCGCTTTATTACAACCCTGTGTTTTGGGCTATAGAAAACATGCAGTGGAGGAATGTCCTCCACCTGCAAAATAATTTGATCAGAAGGATTCTTGGGAATTATTTCTACTACTGTAGTTGGTGGTAGACCGATGGTTCCTTTTCTTGGAACCTCCTTTGATGCTGTATCTTTTGTATCGGCCGCTTTGGATGTATTGGCATCCATCGAGCTCTCAAGATTGCTTATAATTGTATTAAATTGTTGCCATTCCTCGAGCAATCTTGGGTCCATTTGAGTATCGACACTCACCTCCTTACTGCTCTGCTCCTGCTGCTTTTTCTATTCCTCCTCCCGTATTCTCTCCTGTTCTTTCTTTTCTGCTTCCTCTCTATCTTTCCTCTGTGATTCCTCTTGTTCTTTGCTCTTTGCCTCTTCCTTTTCTAACCTCCGGAGTTCCTCCTTCTCTCTTCTTTGGACTTCTTCATAGATTTCAGATGTAACAAGAGGCTCACTGGTAAGCTGCTGCTCAGGCTCGCTTGATTGTATTATCAGGGCAGTAGTTAACAAATATAGAGGAAGAGTTTGCAACCTCTACTCTCTAAGTTTATTAAATTCTACTAACCCATCATCATGGTATCTCATTCTAGCTAGCCGCTGCACCTGGAATATTGACTCGGCTGAGGAGAACAGGTCATCAAACTCATCTTCCTTATGTTCAAATTTAGTGAGTTTGGCCTGGTCTAAAGCATTATAGATGACTTTCTTCGGGTCGAGACACGAAACGTCTATTAGGCAGAGTGGCGAGACTTATGATGTTAATTTTTTCTGCCTCTTTCTCTGCATGTTTATAATCATGCAGAGTATAGATGCCACACCTTAGAGGAAAAGGAGGCCAAACTTGCTTCTTTGAATTTCTAAGAGTTTTTGTAGCTGATGCGGTTGTAAGCTAATATGCTATCTTGCCAGCTAATAGTTTGTCTAGTACGTACAAGGGGAGGCTATGAGGCCTGGCCTGACTGCCAAAAACTCTTACATAAGTGAATTTTTCTTCTCCAAACCAGGTTCCTAAGGCTGTCAAGTCAATCTCTACCTGAGAGGAGATCTTAGGGGCAGGTCTATCAAAAATTGCATAGTAAATAGGTAGCATGAATCCATTCCAGACTTGGTATAAATGATGTTTATAATGAGCTTTCCATAATTTCTAGTGGTAGATATGAATAGGCATAGGGTCCTGTGGAGTCCATCTCCACCCTAACAAAGGAAACTCTTAATTAAAACAAAGGGTGTCCAAAATATAGGCACTAAAGTAAAATGGAGGGATGAACCTATCAGTAACATGGGATTTGTTTCTGAATTCAAGAATAGCTGTAGCCAACTTATCCGATAATATAGTCCCCCAATCCATGATTTCACTATTACATGCTGCTTCCATCAAAGGTACCATCTCTATGGAAAATTTTGAAGAATCATGCAATCCCCACATTCGACACATCATGACTCCAACATAACAATAAGGGGAGCATAAGGAGTCAACAAAGTACTTACCCGAAGACTCATGTTTGTGTTTCGCTGGGTTCTGTCTCCATTCTTGTATAGGCTCCGACTTAGTTTCATTCTCATCTCGAAACTTCTCCAGAAATGCTTTATTATACTTCTTCTCTGGTTCGGTCAAATGGTACATTTGTCTGAAATCATTGGGTTGAAATGAACTGAATACTCTCCCATCAATAGTGCAACATGTTCTATCTGTAATTGGAATTTCTTCAATTGCCCATCTCACCACATCCGTATACGGAAGAATTTGCTCTCGAGCCGCTATCCTATGTAAGTAGGAATCAGCCAAATCTTTTAAAGTAGCATCAGATTTCCGGCTTTAACCCGCTATAGCTCGTACCGATATTCGCTGAGGTTCCTCGGCTTCAACCAAGTTGTAAATATTATGCCAAGTAGTACTGCTAAGGCTGAGACATGTGGTATCTGAGATTAATCCCTTTTTGCTTGGTCTCGGATCGGTGGCATGTTGTCCTGTTACCACAGAAGTTGAAGTTGTTCCAGACTTCTTAGATTTCTTCCCCATTTGCTCTGAAATCGTTACTGCGGAAAAACTCTGCACAAGAGAAAAATGAACGTAATGCGGAGAATGGATGGCGAAAACCAGGTATGGAGGAATTTTGTCAGTCAATGAATAATGGAAAATTTATCATAAGGCTCCCACGGATACAATCTCTGAAGGGATTTAGGCATAAGTGCTCATTAATTGGTCGTTTAAACCTGTCAATCGTTTAAATGCTCATTATATCCTTTACTTGCCGAATGATCTTTTAAGCGTGGATTTGATTTTTTGGCGGTTGGATGCAAGCGAATCACTATCGGGAAGAGAAAAGGCTTTCAATGTTAATTAATATAATATAGCGAAATCATATCAATCATTTTCGAAAGTCACGTTTGGGTTCATCGCAATCGGTGATCGGAGGAAGCCTTGGGCAATCTTATTTAAGTTTTTTATGGAATCTCTGATCACCGATAGCGATATCGCTTGACTCGCATCGGGAGTTTTAAGGAGGAGAGTTCGTTATATTTATATCGCATTCCCCGATTGCTGATTGCGGTATCGCATCAGAGCAAGGGGAGGGGCCTTTTATTATTTGGTTTCCCAATAACCGATGGTTACTCGCTCTTGTTGCATCGGGGAGAATCAATGGGTCATGGTTATGCATCCTTTGTTGTTGCGATATGCGATCTTGCGATCGCGTTATCACAATAATAAAGAATTATTCATTTTTCTTTTAAGACCGATTATTTATCAATTCAAAAAGGTTTTTTTTAAATGTTTTGTTTGTTTGTGAACCTTTAGAAGAGTGATGGGTTAATACCAATTTAATCTAAAAGGGAACCATTTCATATTATAATTTTCTAAAGTAAAATTTTATGAAATGGGGGGTTGTTATATAGCACAACACCTTGGAATCTCCATCTCAACTAAGTAACTCGAATTATCTACATGAAATAATTATTTAGGGTTGATTTGTTTAGTTAATTGGTTGATCACTAAGTGTGGTTGAAGTTCCATTTCCATAACTTGACCTGCATTATTTCTTCTGATAGTTAGAACTAGTTAAACTAACAATAACTCAAATTAACTGAAATGGATTGCTACAAATTAGCAATCATTCATGTATAATTCAATTCAAGCTTCCCCAACTTGAATTTATTGAGTTAACTAAGTGACAAGTGCCATGTCACCTTAGTTAACTACCTCCAAGTATTACGCTGAAATAGAAATTCAAATTTTAATCTAGTTTGACCACGATAAAGTCAGAACTAGATTTTCTTGTTTCATTTTCAACAACATTTCAATCATTTTCCTTGATTAATGAGTTGAACTTTTTCTGGTGACCTTTCATGTGCCTAGAACATCCACTATCTAAAAACCACTAAATTTCATTGTTATGAACATACATAACTAGACCACATTTATCAAGGGTAGATTCTTCGGCCTTCTTTCTCTGGACTCTCTCTCTTGGCTTCAGTGGAAAATTGTGTGCTTCCTGGCACAGACTGTTGCATGCATGATAAATTGTAGTGTTTTTCTTGATAACCAAGTTTTTTGCAAAATAAACAATGACCGAGAAAAATAGTTTGATATCTATTATAAATATACTTCTCCTGATGAGACATTCCTTTCAGGGATAGACTACTTCTGATTCCTTGGATGAACTTTGTTTCCTATAGGATTATTTGATGAGATCTTTTAAAGACATCAACCAAACTTCTAGGTTTTTATTCATGATGAACAATGGTATCTTCCTTTGAATGTGAAGATTTGACTATGAAGCCAATTCCATATTTGTCATGTGGTTGTATTTGGGAGCTAAGAATAACATCCAATATTTGAGAACTCCTCAAATTCTTGTTGGATTTTTCCAAATCCCTTTTTAAAGACACTACTTCAACTTCCAATTTTTCACAAATTTCTTCCTTTCCCTTTAGTTTATTATTGAAGACTTCTTCTTTTCTCTTAGCTTTTCCTTTCTTGGTTTTGAGAGAGATGATTTCCTGAGATAATTTTCCATTATTTTCCCCAAGTCTATCATTTTCTTCTAAGGTACTGATCAATAGTTCATCCATACTTCCTTATTATTCTTTTGGATTATTTTTTTCATTTGTGAAAACCATGGAAATTATTTCTTTGCTTCCATCATATTCTTCTTCATCAGAGTCATCATTGTCTTGCTTAGAGAAGAAATTGTTTTTTTCTGAGACTCTATTATGGAATTCTCTTTTCTTGGGTTCATTTCCATCATCATTATCATCCTTTAAATGACACTTGGTTGGATAATTTCCTATTTTACCACATCTAAAACAAATGATAGGTAACTTACCTTTCAGTTTGGATCCTTTCTTCAACCTTTTGAGAAATTGTATCATTCCAGTATCATAATCATCATTGGTGCAATCACAATTCTTCCCCTTTCTCGATTTCTTTGATGCCTTGAATTCAACTTCCTTCTGAGTTGGATTTCCTGACCTCATCTCATATGTTATGTGGATTCCATGAAGCTCATGAATTGATAAGTTATCCAAGTATTTTAGTTCTTCTATGGCACAAAATTTAGCATCAAAATGATCTAGAAGAGATCCTAAAAGTTTTTGGACAATCATATTTTCCTTAACATCTTCACCTAACCCTCTAAGAGAATTAACTACTTAATCTACTTGGAGGAAGAAACAATATATTCTTCATCATTCATCTCAAGGCTTTCAAAATACCTTCTAAAATTTTGAAGATTTTCCTTTTTGACGTTGTCATCTCCTTCATAGGTATTGACAAGCTTTCCCCACATTTCTTTTGATGATTCACAATTCTTAACCTTGGTGAATTTTGAGTCTGACATACCACTTGTTATAGAATTCAAAGCCTTGGAATTTTCTACATACACCTTTTTCTATCTTTGTTTTTTGGTAGAGGAGATGGAATTTTGTATCCATTTGTAATTGATTTCCATACTTCAACTCCAAGGGACATCAAATAGTACTCTATCATAATTTTCCAAAATGTAAAATTTGTTCTATCAAAGTGGGGACCATTAAGTGCTTCCTTGCTAGATGGTTTAGTTCAAAAATTCCTTCTTCTTTTTGTTAGATTGATCTTGAAGAAGTTGGATCTGATTCCAATTGTTGGAAATACTAATGGGGGGGAGGGGGGGTTGTTGAATAAGTATTTATTTCAATTGTTTATTAGCTAGGTCATATTTTTCTTAATTAGAAGCATAAGTTATTCTAAAATGCAAGAAATAAAATAAGAATAACATATAAATATTGTTCAAATGATGAGGACAAGATTCCTCAAATTTTGGCTCCAATTTTTATAAATACTCCAATTCTACAAGGATTCAACCTTGAATGACAACACCAGCCCTCTAAGGCCCTAATATTTTCAAAACACTTCAAATATAACTCAAACATTGATTAAACAACTTTACCAAGATAGATCTAAAGTATTGTTTCAAGGTGTGTTCCAAAATATCTTCAAAGGCTTTTCCAAAGACTTTTCATGGTCTTCTACAAAATCAATTCAAAGGTTTCTCCAAGGACTCTTCAAGTTATACTCCAAAATCACTTCAAAGGCTACTCCAAAGGCTCTTCAAGGTTTGGTCTAAAACCACATCAAAATATACTACAAAAAAAATCTCTTAATACCTACTTCAAATATGGTCTAAAGACCCTCAAATATAATCAAATCAAGCTCCAAAATAATCGCCAATGAGGCCGAAATATGAGTCAATAAGAGGTTGAAAACAAATATCAAATAAGGCTGAAATTTATGCCAATACAAGTCCAAGTTCTCCAAGAATAGGTTTTATTTTTGTCCAAAAGGGGGGTCGAGTCTACTCCTTACCACAAGACTGAAATATGTTACAGTGGAGTTGACTTTTGCACCTTTCCATAGGCCAAAATTCAGTCATAGCGGGGGGCAAGTTTTACACCTTGCCACCAGACCAAATTCAATCACGGGGGGGCGATTTCTATGCCTTGCCATAGGCCTGAGTTTATTCACAAGGGGGTTTAGTTGTGCTCCACAATAGGGCTAGGGTTAGAGCTACAAAAACGTTGAGTTCGTAACAATAGATAGCTCCAAAGATGCTCCAGATAACCCACCAATAACCCTTGACATCAATAACAATTATTTTCTCAACAAAAAATTCAATTACTTCCTACTTATTTATAAACAAGATATTTCAATATACACATCAAGTAAAATATTTCAATGTTATCTATGTATATATTATATAAAATAATTGGAAATGAAAAAAGTATATTATAATTAAAACAATTTATTAATGCATTGTTCAAAATGAAGATGAGAAATTCCTTCCATGTTCACCTTGTAGTAGACATGTGACACATCCATACATATAGAACCACAATAGGTCCATCTTAACTTTGGATCTCCCAAATAATAAGAGGGATCAAATCTCTCGAGATGCAAACATTTCTTCAAATTTTGCATTTCTAGATAATATTTGCACCTCAAGAGATTTGATCCTTCTTTCAAAGTTTGCATTTCTAGACAATATTTGCACCTCAAAAGATTTGATCCTTCTTGGTGCTCGATAGATCAGGAGCTAAGGTGGATCTTTGTTGGTGCAATATCAACCATGGTCAACCATAGTTGACAAACATTAATGTAGCATTATTATAACAATGACCAACATTAGTGTAGCATGAATACATTGTTAGATTAATGATTCACAATGGTGAACCCTCCTCAACCAGGGTCAACGTTGTCAACCCTCTTCAACCATCATCAAATATCAACAACACTCGATAGCCATGGTTAACCATTGCCAATTGTTAACAACCATTTTCAACCCTCTTCAATCATAGTCAACCATCATCAACCTGATCGAGGTGGATATTGGTGGCCACCTGCCAAGTCCACCTGGACCCCCACCATTGTCTTTCTCAGCATTTTCAGTTTCCTTAATTGTAGCAGAACTTACTATTTTTAGCAGTTTTTCGGGTCCTGAACTTCCGGAGCCGTTTTGAGGCCCTAAACGACGTTTTTTGGGGAATCCGGGGGCAACATGGGTCCATGGAATGGACCGATGTTGCCTGTTCCAACAATGATAGTGCTCGAATAGATCTTTCTAATGAGCTATTGTACGCGTCAAACGGAGATCATATGCTAAAGTTACGACCCCGGGAAGTTGATGTACCAACTTACCCCCAAACGGGGCCCACAGTTTGGCGTTTCATCTCCTAGGGTTAGGTTTTGGAATGTTAAGGGTTTTTCATTGTTTCTCAACAATAAATAGGCCTTCGAGCCTCATTGTAACACAGTTCAGAGGCATGTAGCCATCACATCTCTTCTCAGAGATAAGCTACCATCGCCCTAGCTAGTTTATTTCCATTTCTCATTGTAAGCATGTTTCAGTATTTTCCATTAATGAAATGAAGTATTATTTCCGCTGCATCTTTGTGTATATGGTTTTCTCTGTAATTTGTTGCGTTCTTGTTTAAATCCGGATTAGTGGAATTAGAGCGGTTTGCTTTTTCTCTGTTTTTCTTTGCATGTCCCCAACAAGGTCGGGATATAAGGAGTTAGGGCTTAAACTGGTTGAACCTTCGCAAGACCAGCCTCGCAAATCCCGACGGCCTCCCATGGCGGACGAGAAGACAGACGAGGGGGCAGAAGATCCCATCAAAATATTGCTCGAAGAAGCCCTCGAGCGACAACAGAACACGATGATGGACAGCTTTGCCTAGATCCTTCAGCGGCTACCTAGAAGCAATGCATCGGCTTCCAGTAGCTACTCTGGAAAGGCCACACCCTTTAAGGTACAGGTTAATTTTGAAATCCCCATATTCGAGGGTCAGATAGACGCAGACGCCGTAGATAAATGGTTAAATATGCTAGAGGGTTATTTTTCTGTTCATGAATTTTCGAGCCAGGAAAAGATTGTTTTTGCTCTCCTCAAAGCAGCCCCCCACGTCAAGGACTGGTGGGAAACCTACTGCGCGCAGAAGGATGAAAGTACTGGCTCACTATTTTCAGCCACACCCACCTGGGATTCATTCCGGGATGCCATCAAGGAGCAGTACTACCCTGTTGGGAGCTATGAGGATGAATACATAAAGTGGACCACGATGCAGCAGGGAAGGGACCAAGACGTGCCGGAGTTCACCAATCTTTTCCATACTCTTCACACAAAGTTGGGTATCAAGGATTCGGAGCAATATTGGATACTCAAATACCGTGGCTGCCTGCACAAGTACATCCAGGAAGAAATACAATTCCTAAACATCCCCTCACTCGGCGCAGCGTACCGGTATGTCGTCAAGGTCGAGCAGAAGTTTAAACAAAAGAAGCGAGACTTTGGATCT